>APFE031458111.1:29397-50326 GCA_000404065.3 Pinus taeda | reverse complement strand
AGAATCCTGGTTGGTAGAGAGTGGACGGATGGATAATCGTTTGAGGGGAGGCTCGATGGTCCTTTGTTCTAGGGGAGGATTGTTGGGTATACGACCAAAGTCCCACATTGACTAGAAGTGGGGAGGATCATGGGTATATAAGGATGGACAAATATCTCCATTGGTATGAGGCCTTTTGGGGTAAGTCCAAAAGCAAATCCATGAGGGCTTAGGCCCAAAGTGGACAATATCATACCATTGTGGAGATATGTGGTGTCCAGAATCCTTACAATTTGCTTCCGTCACTATCCTCAACAAAGCAAACGTTCAAGTAAACAGCACTCAAACTCCACATGAACTTTGGTATGGTAAGACTCCTACTGTAAAATATATCAAAGTTTTTGGAAGAAAATGTTACATCAAAAGGGCTGATGAAAAACTTGGCATGTTTGAACCTATAGCAGATGAAGGCATTCTCCTTGGTTACTCTTCCCGAAGTAAAGGATATAAGTGTTATAATAAAAGACTTGGGAAAATTATTGAAAGTATTGATGTTGTGGTTGATGAAGCAGCCAAAAATCCAAAGCATGTAAAAACTGAAGAGTGTGAAGAAGATGAGGATTGTCCTTCCACATCAAATCAAACAAATTCTGAAGAAGAAGCCAATGAAGCACCAGAAGAATAGATAATGGCAGAAGAAAAGACTCCATCCAAGTATGTTCAGAAAAATCATCCAGAGACTCAAATTTTGGGACAGAAAGAGGCAGGTGTGTAGACAAGAAGAAATATTACAAAAGCTTCAAGCTATCTAGCATTGCTTTCCTCCATCAAACCTCAAAATGTAAGTGAAGCATGCAAAGATGAATGTTGGGTCAAGGCCATGAATGAAGAACTTGAGAAAATTGAAAATAATAATACTTGGGAATTAGTTCCTAGACCACATGATAAGAATATCATAGGAACCAAATGGATATTTAAAAACAAGCTGAATGAAAATGGTGAAGTTATCATAAACAAGGCCAAACTTGTTTGTAAAGGATATGCTCAACAAGAAGGTATAGATTTTGAAGAAACTTTTGCACCTGTTGCTAGACTTGAAGCCATAAGAATATTCCTTGCTCTTTCTAGCCTTTAGAAATTCAAAGTGTACCAAATGGATGTAAAATCTGCCTTTCTTAATGGAGACTTAGAAGAAGAAGTATATATTGAGAAACCAAACGGATTCATCCTTGGAAATGATTGTAGACTTGTATGCCAACTTAGAAAGGCTCTCTATGGTCTAAAACAAGCTCCAAGGGCCTGGTATTACCGTCTTGACAAATACCTCCATCAACAAGGCTTTTCAAAAGGATCAGTTGATAGCAATCTATATACAAAGATTGATAATGATAAATTGCTAATACTTATAGTGTATGTTGATGATATCATTTTTGGTAGCAATGAAGAAGCCATGAGTCAAAACTTTTCTTTGGTAACGCAGCAAGAATTTTAAATGTCCCTACTTGGTGAGCTCACATATTTTCTTGGCCTACAAGTTCAACAAAAGAAAGATGGTATTTTTCTATCACAAACCAAGTATCTCAAGCAGATCTTGAAAAAATGCGGCATGGAAGATTCTAAACCAGTATGTACCCCCATGGTAACAGGATGCAGTCTTATCTCAAATGATGAATCAGCAGCAGTACATCAACCAACCTACAAATCCATGATTGGCAGTTTGATTTATCTAACAGGTACTCGACCAGACATCATGCATGCAGTGGGAATAGTTGGAAGATTCCAACCAAATCCAAAGGAATCACACCTTCAGGTAGTCAAAAGGATCTTCAAATATCTTCAAGGAACTCAGAATTTTGGTTTATGGTATCCTAGGGATACAAATCTTACACTTCATGCATATATAGATGTAGATTGGGCAAGAAGCATGGATGACAGAAAAAGCACTAGTGGTGATGCATTCTATATGGGTTCTAGATTAATGTCTTGGTTCAGCAAGAAACAAAGTTCAATTGCATTATCTACAGCTGAAGCAGAATATGTGGCTGCTGCATAATGTTGCACACAACTCCTTTGGATGATGCAAACATTGCAAGACATTCAGATCACATGTACTCCACCCATCTCCATTCTATGTGATAATACAAGTGCAATCAGTATTTCAAAGAATCCAGTCATGCATTCCAAGACCAAGCACATACCCATCAAATATCACTTTCTACGTGAACAAATGCTTGAACAAAAGGTCAAATTGGAGTATGTTCCCTCCAAAAAACAGGTTGCTAATATATTCACCAAACCACTGCCCAGAAAGACATTTGAATATCTCAGATAGAAGCTGGGAGTAGTTGATGCATCATCTTGCTGTTAAAACTTATTATTTCATAGGAAAGTAGTTGTACACGAGTTTCATGAAGAATATTTGCGTACATACGCCAGTTGTTGTGGATAAAGTCGTGTATATGTTGGTTTGGAGAAAAACAGTGGGCCAGACTCAGGATGAAAGGAATCTAATATGGGTCTGACAGTGATCATGTAGCACAGGCAGAGCATATACTTCTAATAATGCATTGTTGGCATTATCTTAGAAGATCTTGGTACAAATTCACAATTGTTTTTTATGCAAGTGGAACATGTTCAGGGGGAGATCATGGTTGCTGGTCTGGATGGTGATTGACAGATGTTGTTGATAACTATCATAGTCTTGTTTCAAATATTTTGTCTCTATGTCATGTATATCTTTTAATGTCAAGGTCATGAAACGACCTATTTTGTTTCCCTACTATGCATGGGATGGATGATGTAATATTCTTGTTTAGACATGTATAAACAATTGGTATATACCCACTTGGTTGGGTGGATGAGTCAAAATTGGTATATCCCCACTTGGTTGGGATATGGATGTATGTATGAGTCATTAGTGATAGGAAGGTCATTTCTGATGTATGTATAGAGTCATCTTTCTACAGACCTTGCTTATTTTCAGGGGGAGCATGGACAGCACTTCAACATATCAGAGAATTCAGCATGTACTCAGGGGGAGCATAACCCTTTCCCCTTGTTGAAAAAGGGGGAGAGTGACTTGGGGTTGCCATCAATTCCAAAGGGGGAGATTGTTGGCATTATGATACAGATTTGGCACTATGACACAAATGTTGTCCTTGATGGCAACTCACATAGATGACAGATCATAGTTCAGGCTCACAAAATGAAGAAAGAGAGGTATATGCAGGTTCCCCATTGACCAAGCCATGTGTACACGTGGGTTCGCAGACCAAAAGGCGCATATAGCGTACACACACACTTTCACAGAAGGAAAGGCGCGTACATGTTGGAAAATTTTGGTCTGTGGTATTTCGTCCATGGTATTTTGATCCAGGGTATTGGTCCAAGGTATCTTGTCCAAAGTGTTGACCCCAAGTATTTGGTCCAAGGTATTGATTCTAAATGGTTTTGGACCATGGTATTGAGTAAGGCCTAAGAGTATAAAAGGAGGAGAAGATCATTAGGCAAGTGTACTCAGGAATTAAATATCTAATGAAGAGAAAGATCTAGAATACAGGTTATTCGGTTATAGTGCACAGCTGGATCTGAATCAAGGATGAACCTGAGTGATTGATGAAGGATAAGTTCTATTGATGGGTCAAGATCTTAAGGCTTGAAGAGAAGTATATTTGTGTGGTTTTGATCTTTTATCTGAATAACTGGCGCATGTTGTAATCTGTAAAATATGATGATCTGGGTATAACTGATGTCTGGAATTGTTGTAAAGTTTAAATCATCATTTACAGATCTGTACATAGGTTCACTTTAGCGAAGGCACATATACACGTTGGTTCTGCATATCTAAATAGCGTATATGTAGGTTCGCCTTGAGATAACGGCGTATCTACACAGGTTCGACACATTGAAGTAGCGTATACCTAATTAAATATGCTTTAGCTACTTCTATTTGTTGTTGCAGCGTTCTAGGTTCTGGTTTGGGTTTTGGTTACTGTCACTGTATTCGGGTTACAACATTCTAAGAAGTAATTGATTGAGTCAATTTTGGTTGGTGCAAAGGAGATTGGTTGATGCAAATATAATTGATGGTTGATTGATGTAATTGATGGATCCAGTCTGAAAATTTATGAAACGTGATCCTTGAAAGAAAAGAGAAGGTTGTAGTCTTCTGTAGGCCTGCACCTACATACTAGTAAACACATCAGCTAATACAAGAGCTAGGGGTTTGTAGCTCCCTTCTAGGAGAAGCTGGAGAATGAGAGAAAGTTGTAGCCTTCTGCAGGTAGAAGTATGCATACTGGTATAAGACTGCACCAGTACAAAAATCGTAAAAAGAAGTTTCTTATTAAAAGAAGATAGAGACGATTGCAACAGGTGGTTTTCACCCACATTGGGTTTCCACCTTATATCTTGTGTTCATGTGTGTGTGATTATCTGTTCTATTTTACTACACCTGGTTACTATTTATATGGTTTTGATGCACTGACTAAAGGTCAACATATGAAAAATTAACTGAATCATAAGTTTTCAAGATATACGCTAGTTGCTTCAATAAAAGTTGGGTATACACGCGAGTTCCATTAACTGAAGTAGAATATAAGAATCTGAGTATGGAAATGAAGTATTATTGACTTGATAATACTGATTCACCCCCCCTCTCTCAGTATTATTTCCAACAATAGATTTTTTCAAGAATCCAAAGCCTAATATTAAGCTTTTCTATGTCCTTTTTTACTTCTTCAGCCTCACTCAAGACATGGGATACTATTCTTAAATTATCCTTGTGAACATCATCTAAATTCTTGGTTGTTAAACTTGCTTGAAGGCTTGAATAGTTCAACAATTTACATTCATCAGAAATACTTGTGTCAACTGAGGATGATCTAACTGGCATATATTCTTCTTTATGTTTTCCATTAGACTGGTACGGATGAAAAGGAGTGGTTGGAAAATTTATTTCGGGAACAAATGAAAGTTCTCATATCATTATTTTCACTGTAATTTATATATTTTCTCTTGGAAGTGTAACAGAAAACATACAAAGATCTGCAGACTTAGGGGCTCCATATATAGGTTTTATTTTATCAATGCGGGTTGGGAAATCTGCATATTTTCCATAATGGAAAATCTTGTTATTTCTATTGGATTTTCAAGTATGTTAAGGCTTTGTAGTTTGTAAGGAAGAGTGGATTTGGGTAGAATGAAGATGACCAAAGGATAGTTGGTCCTTGGTCATTTGGAGTGGTACTGGATTTCTAAAAGAATTTCTTCTTTCAGTTTCTAACAAAGCTTGTTTATAAGTATGGTATTTATTTTCCCAAGAGGTTGGATAGCTCATGCATGTCTAGTCAAATGTGACAAGTTGAGCATTGGAAGAATGATTTGTTTCTAATATACTATGCAGGTGGGAAGTTTTTTCTACAGAGGGCCTTAGCGATGGAAGAGTGTCATTAGAGAATCTCACTATCACCATACATTTTAATTGGAAAATGAGGGATGAAACAGACTTATTGAATCCTCTAGGAAGAATTTCAACTTTGAAATATCATAGATATAAGGGTCATCTAGAGAAACTGCATACTTTGGGTAAACAATATAGAAAGTTGGTCCATCATGCAATGGGACAGAAAATCCTCCATTCAATGCATCTGCAAACTGATTATGTCTTGTATCAACTATGTAACATAGATAATGTACATTTAAAAAATGTCTGACCAAAGGTTGCAATCTAAACTTTATCCCCCCAAGATGACAATACTTAGAAGTAGTAGACTCAGACAGAGAAGAAGATTTGTGATCTTTAACCATGGTAGTTTTTCCTGAAGCATTGTCAGTGGATATTTCTATTAAATTTATTTCATCCATCAAAGGATCCATTTTATATAGATGACAAAGTGAGCTCTGGTGAGAACTAGGAGCGAACTCTTAGGAAACAACCACCTGATACAATTTCTAACTCAAATATTTAATTTCAGAGCTTCACTACCTCACCTTCCAACTAAAATTCTTAGAACATCATCATACGACAAAATTCTTTGATGAAATGAAAATGCATATAGCTTGGAATTAGAATATATGCTTATAGGCTTTCATGAACATAACATCTGTTCCAATTGAACCTGGCTCTGATACCATCTCGACTCTTAGATCGTTCGCTTATGTCATACGAGTTAAACACTCCCATATTATTTGATTTGTTGATTTATATATTTTATATTTATTTGATTTTTGTATTGACTTCACTACAATTTAGACAAGTTTGTTTGCTATAGAGAATAATTCTTGCAAGATGATGTATATCTAATGCAAAAAAAATTGGTTGTTATTCAAAGCTTAGTGAATCCCATGTTCTATAAATTGGAAAGGAAGTGAAAAAGACTTGACAAGGAAAGACAATTTTAAGCTACTCGGTTACCATGTTTTAAAAATTAAAAAGAAATAATGAGAGTTTAGAAGAAAAAATACAATGACAGCTAATTTTCAAGTGTTTTCTGTTTCAAAAATTAAAAGAAAGTTCATAACAAAGTGAAAAAAAATAAAATAAAAATTAAAAATAAAAATTAACCAATTATTATGGATAAGTTTATAATAAAATTTTATTATTATTATTATCATTATAATGTTTGTTATAAATTGCTCAGATTAAATTGAATAATTTCAAGCTAATAATTTTTTTACTATTGAATGTCTAAACGGACTACCAAATGATAGAGAATGTGAAACTATTTTGTCTCATCCAAAACCCTCCAAAAATATTACTAACTTACATCAATATTAATGTTGATATTAATACTAATATCAATGTTAATATTAACATTATTATTGGTATTAAAATTAGTATTAATGTTATTATTAATATCAGTTGTTTATTTATATATATAATATTATATATATATTTATATATATATATATATATATAATATTATAAACATTAATACTAAACAGTTATATTAATATTAATAATACATGGATATCAAACATTAATATTACTATTATATTATATATAGGCACTGATGTTAGTGTTAATGTTAATCTCGATATTATATTAATGATATTGACTATGGGGTGTAGCTCAATTGAATGACTATTGTGTTAATATGAAGTATTATGTAAATTGTGAGATTCAAGGTTTCAAGTCCCCATCGTATGTTAGTATTACTGTTAATTATTAGTATTAATTTATTATTATTGTTGGTATTAATATTAACTAGTATTCATATTAGTATGTTCTTTTTCACTATTTATTGTCAATGTTATTATTTATATAATAGTAATATTAATATCAATCTTAAAGTTAATGTTAGTAGTAATATAAATATTGTTAGCAATATTGGTATTAATAATAGTAGTATTGTTAATATTAATAGTAATAGTAATAGTAATATTAACATTAACATTAGTACTAATCTCAATATTTATATTTATATTATTGTTTTTAATGATATTAATTAGTATTAATAATCTCATTCAATAGATCTCAAATATGTTAATATTAATATTAATATCAATGTTAATATTAATATCAATATTAATCTTTCACAATGGTTTTTCCCTAGCCAACCATTCCTCCTTTGTTGTGTGCGTGTCCCTCAGCTGTCTGGTGTGTGGCTCTTACAAACTCTGAATAACAGAGAGAATTTGTGCTACTATGTAGAAGGAAGTTTCTTCTACATGAATGGTATTGGTTTTGTAAAATCTTCTTTTCACGTAGATCAAGATAGACTTTCTTATAGTGCCATGTTGAAATATGGATCTACTCTTTTGATAGTTCAAGAAGCTCCTACCTTTAATGTACCCTTAGAGAAAGAAGCCTTTACTTGTGAATTTTTTTTTTAAATCAAGGGTTGGTTTGCATATTTAATGGGTTTTATCCACAGTTGGCTGATCTCCACAAGTGGATTTCTAATTTGTGGACACCTCTATTGTTTGATTATTTGAATATTTACCCTCTAGCTCATGGTTGCTTTGTTGTTTTCTTTGATAATCTTGAGGATAAGAAGATTATTTGTGATTATAGACCCTCGTTCTAAGGTAGTGTTGGTCTATTCATGTAACCCTAGACTCCTACTTTTGATATGGTTACGGTGTCAATCTCCACAACCCCAGTTGGGGTAAGGCTCCTTAACCTTCCTGTTAGTTTTTGTAACATCGGATGTGTTCTAGCCAAGAAATTTTATGGAGATGATAGAATACATAAGATTTGGAGAACCATAAATCGTTTCTGGAAATTCCACCGAGAAATGACTTAATCATATTATTAACGTATTTTTTAGTGTTTCCTAAGCCTAAACTTAAGAAAATTGGTTAATTAATCATAATTAATTAAGTCAAGGTGAGAATAGTCTAGAAACTCACACAGATCGACTTCGAGATGATCTTAGCACTTGATTAAGATTTAATCTTGGTCATTGGAGTTCCAATAGAGGATTATAAGAATAAGTCAATGGGCACTTGGAGAAGACACTTCAACAGTTTGATTTCCTTATAAAATTGATTTCCAAAGAGCAGCAACAATTGCCACAAAACTAGAGATCGAAGCAAAGACAGTGAGGGGCAAAGATAGTGATCCTAAGGAAGTTCTCCAGATCTAGAGAGGTTGCATCAAGAGGTCGAGTTATTCCCAGTGGGGCAGCGTAGAGGACTGCGTCGTTGCTTTGGAAGAGCAACTCGATTTAGCTCGAGGAAAAATATTTTTTCAATTCCAAAGGACGAGCAGAGTTCCAGAGTGTCGGAGAAGTGATTTTCTTAGCAGAGACAGCCATAACGACTTCATCATAGGTATTTTTAGGTTAGACTTCATAGGGCCTATGCAAGCACTATGCAAAGGAAAACATAAGGGTTCAAGGAGGACCAGTTTCTGAAGGAAATTTGTGTCGGAGTTGCTTGTGGAAGAAGGGTAATTTCCTTCGATAATTTTAGCCATATTTTCTTGCTTTTTGGATTGTCAGTTTGGCATCCATATATTGTACTCAGATTTCATTACCGCATAATAATAAAACCCTCAATTGTTGCATCAGGTTTCCCATGTTGGGTTTTTCTATGGACGTTTGTCCAAAAATAACTATGCAAAATTTGTGTGTGTGTGTTAGATTTTCTCAGTTTCCAGCGTTATTTCTTCCACAATATTTATTTTTGAAAATAGAAGTGTGAATTATTTGGTATTTTCCATAGCACACTGCAAAGGAATTGTTAAATAAATTAACAATTAGGAAAATAATTTCAAGTTGTCGTGATAGATGAAATTTTCACATGGTGTCAGAGAGTGAGTGATCATCCGGGAAGTTTAGAAGAGGAGAAGGCAATTTAACTATTCAGTGGGAACAACAAGCTAGAATTCCTAGAGGTTGCATAGTTCATTGATAGGAAGGTTGAATTGTTGGGGAAGAAATTCAATTTTTAGTTGCAGGTTGGAAAAAAAAGTCGAGTTTCCTAGGATAGTGATTCCAGTAGTCAGAGAGAGAAACAAAAAATCATATTTTAGCTAAGCATATTTCTGGTTAGACGCATAGGGTTTTGCAGTAGTAGAATAGTGTCAGGTGGAAGAGAAAATCACTCACAGAGAGGGGAATTTCCATATTTCTTATAGGGTTTCCAGATCTAGTTTTCTAGAGGAGATCGTAGATTTCCAGTTGTAGCAGGTAGTGCGGGTTTGCCAGAGCCGCTAGTTCAAGTTGTTGGAATTGTAGTTCGTGTGTCAGTTTCTAGAGAAGGACATGCATAAAGGCTAAGCGAGTAGTCTCAAAGAGAATTTGAAGGTGGAGCTAGGCAGACAATACCAATTTTGTGCATTCTATGAGGGAGTGTGAGTTTCAAAGCTGTTAGCCGAGCATGAAAGGGAGGAGCCCATAGTATCATAGTAGGAGGTTCAATGTCAGTAGATGCAATTTTCATTAGATAGTTGAAAATGTAGTTCTAGTTAGTACACATGAAACAATTGCAAAGCTAGAAAAGTAGCAGCAGCAATATGAGTAGATAATATTTTGCTATGATGGCAACCATACCTCCAAGAGAGAGGTGAGATGACTTGGAGTTGTAGTCCCTAAGAGCTACAAAGATTGGGTAGGGTTCTCGAGGAGTCCACTTCATGGATCATTACCTGGCTACCCCCCCCAACAATATTCAGTAGTATGATGGATCAGTGGCAGTTGGTGCAGTCAGTCCTAGAGTGACAATTGCATACTAGTAGCAGTCAGATGTTGAGGAGTGCAGTGCACTATTGATAGCAAAGCAGGTGGCTCAGTCCAGAATTAGCAGCATCTTCGATTCTTTAGTGATAGTGCAGAGGCTAGTAGAAATCAAAACTTAGGATACATATGCATCATACTGAACACATATGATTTAATATTTTGGATGCTTGTCAGTTGCAACAACAAAAAATGAGAGAGATTTGCAATGCAGATGCAGTTTTAGGAGCAGTATAGCAGTGTTAGCAGCAGCATAGATGCAACATCAAAGTTGTGTAGTGGTTGGTAGGAAGTAGCATCTAGACATCAGCAGTGTGACAGGAGATGACACAGAGACAGAGTATTGTGACAGAGTGTGAAACACTAGAACATAGTCCTCTCTAAGAGGGAGTGTTAGCTTTTGTAGCATCAGATGTATTGTAGCCACAAACTTTGGTGGAGAGACTAGAATATATGAGATCTCCAAAACCGAGAAATTGTTTCTATAAATTCCTCCTAAAAATGACTTAATTATATTATTAACCTATTTTTTAATGTTTCCTAAGTCTAAATTTAGAAAAACTAGTTAATTAGTCAAAAATAATTAAGTCAAGGTGAGAATAGTCTAGAAACTCACACACATTGACTTCAAGATGATCCTAGCCCTCGATTAATATTTAATCTTGGTTTTTGGATTCCCAATAGAGGATTATAATAAGAATTTGATGGGTACTTGGAGAAGACACTCCAGCAGTTCGATTTCCTTAGTAGATCAATTTGCAGAGAGAAACAACAGTTGCTAGAGATTGAGAGATTGAAGCAGAGATAGTGAGACGAAGAGACAATGATTCGTAGGAATTTTTGCAGATCTAGAACATTTGTAGCAAGAGGCCTATGTATTCCCAGTGAGACAGTGTAGAGGACTGCAGAGTTGCTTCAAAAGAGCAACTCGATTTAGCTAGAGGAAAAATTGTTTTCAGTTCCATAGGCCCGGAAGAGGTTCCAGAGTGTCGAAGAAGTGATTTCCTCTGAAAAGACAGTCATAATGAATTCATCAAAGGTTGTTCTATACTAAACGTCATAGGGCCTACACAAGCACTATGCAAAGGCCATCATAAGGGTTCCAGGAGGATAAGTTTCTAAAGGAAAGTTGTGCCAGGGTTGCTTGTAAAAAAAAGGTAATTCCCTTAGATAATTTTGGCTAGATTTTCTTGTTGTTTGGATTGTCATTTGGGCATCCATAGATTGTACTTAGTTTTCATTTGTACATAATAATAAAATCCTTAGTTGTTGCACCGGCTTTCCAAGTTGGGTTTTTCCAGGGACATTTGTCCATAAATAACTGTGTAAAATTTTTGTGTGTGCGTGCTAGATTTCTAAGTTTCTAATGTTATTTTCTTATGTAGTATTTATTTGTGAAAATCACAATGTGAATTATTTGGTATTTGTCGTAGAAAACTACAAATAAATTGTTAAATAAATTGACAATTGGGAAAATAATTTCCAGTTTCTATGATAAATGAAATTTTCACACTTTCCCTGCATCTTTGGAATCTCCCATCATTAACTTCTATTAGAAATGTAATAGGGAAATTTTATTGTTGTAGTTCAAAAACTGAAGTATTTTTTATGACCACTTATGCTCAAATATGTGTGGAGATAGATTTTAATAAGGATTGTATTGTCAAGATAAATCTAATGGCTCTAGACTATGTATGGGTTCATAAGCTTGATTATGAAAATGTTTCATTTCAATGTCGAGCGTGATATGAAACAGGGCATGTAATAAAACGTTCCCCCAAGCAATTGCAAAATAATAGAGTCCAGAAAAGTAGTTGAAGGCTCAAATGGTGGGAAGGAGCTCAAAGCTAATATTATAATATATATAAGGAAGAAGAGGCCTAGGATTAGGAAGGAACAAAAGACAACCAAGAAGAAGTTCTTGTCAAAGAGGATTCACAAAGGAAACAAAAATAAGTTAGGAAGAAGTGCATGTCAAAGAGGATCCTTTGAACTTAGTGATAGAGGATTCCCACATTCAACAAACCCTCATGAACATTGGATCCCTGTCTGAATCCTCAAGAAATAAAGTTGGAAAAGAAATTTCTAGAGCTGATCAGGTAGATGAGGAAGAAGCTAATAAAAGAGACAAAGACATCAAAGAATACTCACAGAAAGGTGACCCCTCAAATTTAGCTGAAAATACAAGTTGGGTCCAATTTGGGAAAAGGAACAAAAGCATCTCACCAAGGAAAATGAGAAGTCGATCAAAATCTAATAAAAAAATATTACAAAATGGAATATAAATGTATTTGAATTTTGGGAGTATTTTGGAAAAATTTGAGGTGGGAAGGGAATATTATTTTTGTATTATGGCATTCCTGCTTGAGAGTTTGGATTGAGTCATCGTGCACATTCTCAAACCCACAAGGGATATTGGCAACACTAAAGAAATATAATTGTTCTTGGCCAGATCTTGGATCTCTTTTTTAATATTAAACTTCCATATCAATTTCTTTAAGATATATTATATATATATATATATATATTATATATATATATATATATATATATATATATATATATATTATATATATCACTTAAAGAAATTTTATCTCAACAAGACTGCTTGGGAACTAGAGGCAAGTGGGTATCAAAGATGCAAGAGTGTGATTTAAAGATTAAGCCCAAACAAACTAATCAAAGGAAAAGGATCAGATCAACTAATGACCAAAGGAAATGAATTGGATCTTGGTTTGAAAGAAGAATCATGTTCTTTGATATATGCAATAAACAAAGAATTAGAGGGGCTCAGAACAACCAAGAACCTTCCAGACCATAAGAAGATGACCTTAAGGCTAAAGGCATCAAGCTATTTCTTTATTGATCAAGGACTTAGATGGAAGAACCTAGATGGACTAAATTTCAAGTGTGTTAGTTAAGAATAAGAAAAGAAGATAAAAAATGAATTTCATCAAGGATTTTGTGGTGGATATTATTTGACAAAACTACAACTCATAAGATATTATTATGAGGATGATATTATTGGCTTAGTGTATTCACAGATGTATAAAATCTTGTGAAAGAGTGTAAACTTTACCACTTTTCACATGAAAGAAGAAGTTTGTGGCACTTCCTCTCCAATCGGTTATAGTAGATGCACTCTTCCGATAATGAGGCCTTGATTTCACTAGAGAGTTTAAGGAAAGTTTAAGCAATGGCCACAAGTGGATTCTCAATGTTATAGATTACTTCACCCAAGGATTTTAAATAATCCCAATAAAAAAGGCCATTGATAAATTTATTTACTTTTTAGAAGAAAATATTATCACAAGATTAGAGGTGCCAACTAAAATCATAATTGACAATGCCAAAGCCTTCAGTTGTAGAAGTATTGACATTTTGTTTTGATGGTACCATTGGCTTATCCCACTCTTCAAATTATTACTCCTAGGAAAATGGATTAGCTGAATATTTACATTTCAAAGTTCTCTTTAAGTAAAGTGTTGCTTCCTCTGTGAGCGTCCCCCTGCAAACCCTCCTCTCATCCATGGCTCCAGAGGGAGGCTCTGAGCAACCTTCCTCCCTCCCCTGTGAGCTCCTGGCCTTCAAGCAGCTACTGGGCGAATGCAGCAAGCACCCAATTTCAGCCTCCCAGCAGAAGTTTGTTAATAAGATAGAAACAATCCCAACCATCGCTCTCCCAGCTGAAGAGCCCTATCGTGCTACCCTAAATATTGCAGAAAGAGGACTCATTGGCTAGTTCACTAGGTTATGGCCATCACCAAGAGCCATCGAATCGTGGGTGAAACACAACTGGAGACCGCTGGTCTCAGAAGGATTAAAATGTCATTTCATCGGTAAGGGTTACTTTCTTTTAATTTTTTATTGCATTGAAGATAGGAACCTCATTTTTAGAAATGGGCCATACTTCATGGGACCCCAGGGCCTGTACTTGAACAAATGGACTTCGAACTTTGATCCAGCCCAAGATGTGCCCTCAGTTGTTCCTGTCTGGGTGCGCCTCCCCCATTTTCCCTTGCACTGTTGGAGCCCGAAGACTTTAGAAACCATTGGAAACACCCTTGGAAAATACATTGACAGAGTAGACAGGAAGGGACAATACTCTTGTGCCAGAATCTGTGTCAAGGTAGATCTAGAAGTTGGGCTTCTAGAAGCTATAAAACTAACAGTGACAAAATGATCACATGTGCAAGAATTGGATTACGAACAACTTCCCTTCAAGTGCAGGCACTGCCATGGATACGGGAACTTTGTAAGAAACTGTAAAAAGAAAATTGAAGAATAAGCAGAGAAAATTAAAGGACACCAATGGACAATGGTGCAGAAAAAAGGCTCATCAAAGCAACAAAAAAAACAGAGAGGGAAAGGGGCACAAGCTGGAACTAGTGTGCCATCCACAGAACTACAGCTGGAAGGGGTAGCACTACCAAGAACAGACCTTCCCTCAAATTCCTTTGCAGCTCTCAGCACACAGGAAGAAACCCCTGTTACGGAAAGTGATGCAGAACAGCAGGCAAACCCCTCATTAATCAAGGAAGGAAACTGACCCAAAATGACTCCCCAGAAAGAGGATCCCCACCATCCTATTATGGAGACATGATAAGAAATAAGCCTCTGGGACTAACAGGATCATTGGAAGAGGAGACAATTGAAAGACCCTTGAAGCAGGTAGGGAGAAAATCCATCAAGCAAGCAAGAAAAGTAGAAGCAGAGAGGCAAAAAATGCAAGGAAGTCAGTCCACTCTAGAAATTTCCATAAGTTGAAACACCAGAGCATGGCCACCAAAGGGAGGCCTCTCCTCCATCACCCCAAATAAATAATATGTATAGTCTCTTGGAAATGTAGAGGCTTGGGGAACCACATGAAGGTTGTAACTGTTAAATATCTCATGAAAATAGAAACCCCAGAGATCTTCATGCTCCAAGAGACAAAAATAGAAGGGGAAGCCCTTCTTCATTTAAGCATAACGACATGGAAGACCAAAGCTAGGATGGCAGTAAGCGCAAGCGGAACCTCAGGAGGACTAGCCACAGTATGGATGGAGGATCTGTTCCAGCTGGAGAATTCCATCGAGACTCAACATTGGATTTACACTGAACTCATACATAAAACAGTTAAGCTCACTCTCGCCTTGTTTAATCTTTATGTCCTTGTGCTTTACCTTGAGAATAAAGAGCGTTGGCAAACACTTATCGATTTTGTAGAATGCTATTCTCCCATGAACATTGTAATAGGAGGAGAACTAAACATTGTCTCGACCCAAAAGAAAAAAGAGGGAGTAACAATAGTAGAGACCCATTGCTACCCCTTGTGGAGGACATAATTCAGCAATGGGATCTTCTTGATCTTAAACCCAAAAAGGGGAGATACACTTGGACCAACAACAGAATAGGGGTAGCCCACATCTTAGCCGGGCTTGACAGATTCCTAGTGCAGAGCACTTTTTTGATGGATAAGAGAATAATATCAACGAGAATCCTACGAAAGCTCACCTCGGACCATAAACCCATCCTCTTACAACTGGACGAGGAAGAAAACCTAGGGCCCATACCATTTCGCTTTAGCCCCTTGTGGATAGAGCAGCAAGGGTTCATGGAAGTCTTTGATAAGGCTTGGTCTACCATGGTCACCAGGTCACCCAGTTATGTTTGGGAGCAAAAAATAAAAGCAACCAAAGTAGCTCTGAAAGAGTGGGTCAAAATTCCTCCCAACACCTTCACCACACATAGAAAAGAAATTGTCCAACAGTTAGCAAATTTACAGTTGGAGATGGAGGATAAAGACGTAACCACACATGAATTGGAGAAAGAACAAGTAGCCCAACTTGCCTCTTTCAGATCTTTTGGAAAAGAAGAATAATTCTGGAGGCTTAAGTCCAGAAGCCTATGATTGCAAGTAGGTGACTGAAACACAGCTTTCTTCCACAAGCATTTCAAAGCACGCCTCTCCTAGAATCACATCTCAGAAATCACCATAGCAGATGGGACAGTTGCCAAAGGTTTTTCCCAAGTTAAAGAAGTTGTTGAAACTCACTTTCAATGGTTATACTCAGAGGATCAAACAGGAGATGAGGTGATTTCCAATGACTTCCTCTCCCAGATCCCTTCCTTGGTCAACGAGGAGAATAATTCAAATCTTATGAAACTCTTCACTGAGGAAGAAATCAGCAATGTAATCTAGGACATGGAGCCTGACAAAGCCCCATGCCTAGATGGTTTCTCATCACACTTCTACAGAGCTTGCTGGACAATCATCAAATCTGACCTACTAAGAATGGCAAAGGCTTTCCAGAAAAAGGCTAAAGTGGGAGGCAGTACCAAATCCACCTTTCTCGCCCTAATACCCAAAGAAGTGAATCTAGCTACCTTTGACAGATTTAGACCCATTTCTCTATGTAATGTCTCTCACAAAATTCTTTCTAAATTGCTTGCAAATAGAATAAAACCTCTGCTATCTAAGCTCATTTCTCCCAGTCAAGGAGGGTTTGTAGCAAGAAGACATATTTTAGATAATGTGATACTTGTTCAAGAATCCATGCATTCCAATCATCAGAGGAAGGAGCAAGGGATATTGATCAAGTTGGATATGAACAACGCCTTTGATCAGGTAACACTTTCATTCCTTTACAAAGTTATACTTACCTTTGGATTCAACCCAACCTTTGTGAATCTGATCAAGGCTTGCATTGAAAAACCATGGATAGCCCCGCTGGTTAATGGCCGACCTACCTCTTATTTCCAAGCTTCAAGGGGGATAAGGCAAGATGCCCGCTATCTCCCTTTTTGTACATAATAATGGCAGACACCCTAAGCAGGAAACTAAAAGCGGAAAGAAATAAAGGTACTCGGAAAGAAATAAAGGTACTCGCTTGGGCATCCAACCGATGACTGGATTAGAACCAATCAACCATGCCTTGTTTGCAGATGATTCTCTTCTATTGGGAGGAGCTTCCACTAGAATAGCAAAGGAATTCAATGGGACCCTGCAGAGCTTCTGTACCATTTCAAGAGTGCTCATTAATAAAAAGAAAAAGTGCAGTGTACAGATGGAACACAGATTTGCAAACCACACTTCGAATTGCTAGAATCTTGGATTTTCTGGGCTATGCCTCCTAGGACAAAATTCAATACTTAGGACTGCCTTTAACTCTAGGGGCAAACCGAGCCTCACTCTAGAATGAAGCCATCAACAAGATTAAAACTAAGATAGTTGCTTGGGGTGGGCAGTGGCTTAACTATGCTGGCAAACTAATCCTCATAAAGTCGGTCGTTTCCTCTCTCCCTATCTATCAAGCCTCCTTCCTCCTGGCACCAAAGACAATCACGAATCAAATTTCACCGCTGCTCGGAAACTTCCTATGCCAGGGAGGCAAAGGAAACGAAAAGAAATTTCACTTAGTAAGTTGGGACAAAGTGAAAAGGCCAAAGCTGGCAAGTGGTCTCTAGATTAGAGACCCTGGACTGGAAAACATCGCCTTAGGTGGCAAAATACTTTGGCAACTATACTCCAATAAACACCACCCAGTCAGCCAACTCCTCCGGAAGAAATGCCTCAAAGGAGTCTCATTGAGAAATCTCTAAGAAGATAGAGCTCCCAAAGGTACATCGCTCTAGTATCTCTGCAGAAAAGGGCTTGCCACCTTCCAAAACCATCTCTACCGGGTACCTGGAAACGGAGCAAATATCATGATGTGGCAAGATAAAAACATGGGAAATTCCCCCCTTGAACACACAATGGAGTTAGCTGACCTCCATGACTGTCTCTCTCAACATGGATTGCACAGTCTAGCTGACATTTCTGTCTGGGACAGCCAAGGGAACTAGGAATATTTGGTCTTCCACAACCTAACAACACATCTATTACATCAAAAGAACTTTCTCTTGGATAAGTTGAAGGGCTCGGCACCAGTTAACCTACATACACCGGATCTTTGGAGATGGGGAAGACAGGGGTCTACACCCCTGCACTTGGCTTTATGGCCTTGCAACCCACGCAAAATCAAGTCCTTAACCCTTCCATCTGGCAATGCACATGGGACACTTATGGTATTCCCAAGGTGAATTTCTTCACGTGGTTACTTATCCACAAGAAAGTGCTAACAGGCAAAAATCTTGCCCACAGAGGCATTATAGGGCTGCACTGGTGCATTTTGTGTAGATCAGCATCTGAAAATGTAGATCATATCTTTGTAAGTTACGCCTTTGCACAATTGGTTTGGGCCCTCATCCTTCATGGTCTCAATGCACCCGCCCCTATCCAGTGCACAGTAGTGGAACTTTTCTCCACTTGGACTGAAAGGTACCCTAGGGCCCTAAGAGAAAATTCTTTATGGAATCAGATCTAGCACTCCATTCCCAAGTTCATTTGATGGAAACTCTAGCTCACTCGAAATAATTGGATATTCAACAATGTACCATCCTCTCCCTTGTCTATGGTAGCCAAAGCTAAGGTGGCCCTGATGGAGGCTCTAGGGAACTACCCCAGTAAGTTAGATGACACTCTCATAACTAAAGAACGAAGCTGGTTGGGTACCCTTCTCACTCAGGTCAGCAAAGAAGTACCTTCTTACCCCACATTTAACCCTACTTAGCACATCAGAACACTAGATGCAAAGTTCCAAACCTGGTGGAGGAAGAAGGGAAAGGTAACCACTTTCTTCAATGGCGCCTCCAAAGGCAACCCAGGAATCTCTGGTGCTGGTGGAGTGGTCTACTCTTAGGATGGCTCTCATATAGATAGTTACATCTGGGGTCTAGGATAGAGTACCAACAACCAGGCCGAAATTCTAGGGCTTCTTAAAGGCTGCCAGATTGCCTAGAAGCATGGTCACACAGCTCTCAGGGTCTTCGAAGACTCAGAGCTCTTGATAAAGACAATAAACTCATATGAGCACCTAAGCAATCCGGCTCTCAACAACACTCTCCAGAGGTTGTGGGGCTTGTTGAGTTTCTTTACGTCCTCCTCCTTCTTTCACATTCTCCGCACCTCAAATAAGGAGGCAGATATCAAAGCCAACGAGGGATATTGTTTGACTCAGGGGTTTCTCAAAAAAAAACTCAGATGAACCAGTATGGAGCACCATTCCATAGCTTAACAACGATGCACCAAGCAAAACATGCCCTGAGAAACCGTTGGATCTCAGTAAACAATGGTCCAGATCCAGTATCAAATGAACCAATTAGAACTATTGGAACCGATCATTGGAGCAGATCAAGGGTCATTGCTCGTGAAAGAGCATAGAAGTTAATGTAGCGGAAGGATGGTTTTCTAGCCACGAGTGGTTTTTCGGGCGGCATTAGCAGTGGTAAGTGGTATCGTGAGCTTGGATCTGATTCCACTAAGAGGAGGACACGTAGCAGTAGTGGAGGGTGGGGAAACCGCTTTATCGGGCAGTTAACCCACGGGTGCATTATCAACCTGAAACATATGGGTACCATCGAATCTAATCAAAATATATCAATGGTAGAGATTCATCATGCAAGTTGGCAGATCAGGGATCGGGGTTTGGTAGAGACACGAGATTTTGCAATGGGCCAATGGGTGGGAACTCGATGTGGTAAGGTTCCTGAGCTTAAAACATATTTGAAGTCCAAAATTGGAGAGAACCGTCGGATCTAACCAATGTAGATCAACGGTGGAAGTTCATTTTACAAGTTAGCTGATCGGGGTCAAGGTTTGGTAGAGCCAAGAGCATTGCAAAGGGCCGATGGCCATGAAACCAAAGTGGTTATATGTAGGAGCCCAAAAAGTTTGAATTCCAACAGCTTAAATCGCATATCGGTCGTGGAGGAGAAGTATTGCAAAGAGAGCTGAGGATGTGCCGATTCCCAATATCAATAAAGGTGGAACCTCGAATTGTGTGCCAAGATTGTACTAAGGTAGAAAGGATTGCTTTGTGAAAATTATCTTCATAAAGATTTATAATAATTCAACACTGACGAAAGGCTTTATGGGTTAGTCATATACATCCATTTTTAAAAGGCCCGACAAGTATCTAGGGGCCTTAACTATTAGGGGTCGATCGCATCACCAAAAGTCTGGGTCTTTGTCCCCATACCACCAATAGCTTTCCTCCGATGCAATTGTTCGGGACTCGCTAATCACTCCTTTTTGTGTCATAAGGCGCCTCTTTGTAACCTTCAACCACCGATGCGATGCACCTTTAAGTCTCAAAACTTTAAAGGAATAATGCTAGGAGTAGAAAGCCACAATGATCTTAAAAATTCCTTGTAATGTCGGTTGATTAGGCCATGACCCAACCATTGATCTATAATATATTAACCGTTCTAGTTAAAAAAAGTAATAACAAAGAGAAAAAAATTAGGTTTGTTACATTTGTCTACCATCTGTGTGCAAAAGCCTCTATTGGAGTTTTAGAGAGCCAAGCTAAAATTTGAAGTTGAGTAGTAGAGAGAATATACCATCTAATTAAATAGAGTGGTGGAAATGTAGATGAGGAAGGTGATGGAGCATCCTTTATAGCTAGGGTTTGATCGAGTTGGAAAACATAAAACAGGTGAGAGTAAGCAACCCGACATGTTGATGGGCATGTAAGGTATCAAATTTCAAGTTGGATCCCTAACTTTCACAAGGAAACCCTATTCAAAGCTCATTTAGAACATATTGCATTGATTTTCAAGTGGTAGTGTTGGGTCCCTATAATACTAGTGATTACCCCATTACAATTATAGTTGTATCCCTTATTAATATTGTTGTGCCCCTATTGTCCCCATATTGTTATTACTATGCCCCATAGAATCCC
>APFE031458111.1:10640-22424 GCA_000404065.3 Pinus taeda | reverse complement strand
TGTTCATTTATGTAATGTAAAGGAGGTTGCCCCCTCGAAGAGGCTGAATTCTAAGGCATTGATCTATCTTTTCTATCTTTTTCTTGAGCTGGTTTTGATAACAGGAAGAGAGGTAAACAGGGAGGTCTATTAGCAGGTTTTAGCACAAGGTAAATCTGGTATTTTATTGTAAAAGAATCTGGTAAAAGAGTTTGGTAAGGTTGGGCTGGACCCAGATCCACCAAACATTGCACAAATGCGGGGTATGTAGCCCAATTAGAAGAATATTGCAAAGGTTTCCCCTCCAGCTAAGCCTTATTCTACTCACATGTAGGAATTCAAGAGATCCCTGAATCTGGTAGGGGAATCATTGTTTCCAAAGACAAAAAAGGACCAGGCAAACATTCAACACTTTCCTAAGGAGAAAAGTCTTCAGGAAAAGGCATTTTGTTTCTAGATTCAGGGTGCAATCAACAAAAAAATTGCGTGGAGGACCTGGTAAGTACATCCCTCTCGTTGTTGCCTTCTCTTTCAAACAATCCTATTGTGGTTTTTACTGGTGGCCTGGAGGATATGGTCAAGAGATGTGGATTTTGGACTAGTAGTGCGAAGGATGTAAACAACGAGGGTTATGTAATAGGAAGGGATGGAGCATGCCTTATCAGAGACTTAAATCTAGAGAATTCGTCTAATTCTAAGAAGGGCCAGCTTGCCTCTTTGGGAAAAGTTGTGGATATGAGCATCGATGTGGAGGTAGTTGGCATGAAGGATAGATCGAGAGGCTTGAAATAAAAACCTGCAATAATGGGTGAGAAAGAGATGATGGGATTATGTCATCTAGAGGATGTGGGAGAGAGGTGGAACTCTTCACATTTTCACTTGTTAAATGATGAAATATTTTCCAAAGGTGATGGTGGTGAAAACCCTAAGGGAGGATTGTTGGGGATTGGATCTAGGGGCCAGCACAATAAGGAGGCAATTCCATAGGGAAAGATGAGAGATAATCTCTGAGTGAAATTGGAACGCCCTCTCCAACAGAAAATGTGCCCTCCTCCTTTGCAAGGGCAGGTTATAAAATAAGAAGTGCTTCAGTATTAGAGAGAGGCATCTCATAGAGTAGGCACAAAACGTAAGAATAATAAAGGTATAAGAAGGAAAGTCAAAGATAATAATTTGGCTTTGGGGAAGGAATTCACTTTAATAAGGCAATGGAGGTAACCAAACACATTCTGGTAGGAAGGGAAAACGGGATATTCTTCTCGGCTGAGGATATAGCAAATTGGGTTAAGCAGAAATGGGAAAATTCTCTAGAGGGAGATCTAGACATAATAGTTCTTGTTAGGGGGTGGTTTATGCTCCATTTTAATTCAGTCGCAGATCTTACTTGGGTTCTCGCGAAAAATTGGAGCATTGCAAATTCTCCAATATTATTCAAAAGGTGGACTCCTCTCTTTGACACACATAAAGAGAGTATAAAATTTGTTCCAGTGTGGGTAAGACTTCTCACCCTACCCCCCAAATGTGGACAGAAGTTGCGTTCAAGGTAGTAGGCAATAATCTTGGTGAATTCCTAGAAGTAGATATGTCATTTATAACCACCAGAACTAGAAGAGTCACTCGGATTCTGGTTAAGGTTGACCCAAGGGAGGGGTTGTTTTAAAATCTAAAATTATCTTTTGATAATGGCTCTCATCTTCAGCAACTATATTACGAGGAGTTTCTATTTCGGTGCAATTAGTGCCATAAGATAGGACACTTGATAATAGATTGTCCAATGAGAGCCAGAGTAAATAAAAGGCAAAGGGTTGAATTGGGGGATATTGGAGAGCAAGGGGATGTATCGGAAAGAGGTGGTGATCAAATTATAGAAGATGGGTTGGGTTCTCCTTTGATAGAAGAGGTAGTGGCCCCTCCAGAGAAGGTTATTGGAGAAGTAGGAATGGACATCAACATGGTGGAGGCCTAGGCACCCCAATTTGAACATGCAATTCAGGACGAGAACCAAAAGGATTTATCTCTGCCTCCTCTGCACATGGGTATTTCCTTCTTCACTTCATGTGCTCTTTCACATTCTGATGATGTCATTTCTTCTGTTTTAAGGCATAGTCCTTCGAGGTCTCTGCCTTCTATTTTTGTTTCCTTTGAGAACCCTTGTGAACCTTTGGACAACATTGTTACATTTATAACCCTTGTTGTCTTTGATCTAGTGCATTCTTCGAACCTATATCATGCCCAATCAGTCCTAAAGCAAGCCATAAACCCCTACAACCTCCTCCCTAGGCATCCCAGTGATTCGGTGGATCCCCGGTCGAGAGAGCTTAAGGAAATTCTTAGAACCATTATATCTCACAAAACCAAAGATACGAAATCAATTTTTTCTAAGGATCAATTGAGGCTTGTATGGACACTTCTGATTGTAAACGTAAAAATTTAGTAGGGGCACTTATAGTAACGCAGACCCCTGTAGATGGTTCCCGATGATAGCTCTCTCTCCAAATTGTAGAGGGTTAGCTAGTACCCATTAAAAGCTAGCATTGAAGCGCTCATGCCCGATTCTTCTCCTGATATTCTCCTGCTTCAGGAAACCTTTGGACCGAGGGACAAAATTTTTGAGATGCTCACGAGAATGTTTCTAGGCTGGCACTTCTTTTTGTTGGATGCACAAGGAAGAACAGATGGCTTGGCCACTGGTTTCAACCAATCCAAATTTAGGATCTCCAACCTGTGGATTTCGGTTACGACCTTGGGAATGGAGGTTTACTCCATTGACCTAGCCATGGAACTTACAGTCATAAATATGTATGGGTCCTCTTTGGACGAGGAGGCATCCTGGAACCCCTTTTTTGGGAATTATTTTTTGAAGGCATACAATATT
This sequence comes from Pinus taeda, assembly GCA_000404065.3. Lineage (NCBI taxonomy): Eukaryota > Viridiplantae > Streptophyta > Pinopsida > Pinales > Pinaceae > Pinus > Pinus taeda. The sequence goes on along the minus strand of APFE031458111.1, from coordinate 19,570 downwards.
GTGATTGGGGGTGATTGGAATTTTTCAATCGAGGCAGCAGAGATATGGGGACCTCAGGCACATATTGACCCCCTATTTGATTTCTTTAGCAGAAACTAATGGAAAACAAGTTCATAGATATAAGTGTCATCAGAAACAAACCTACCTAGTGGAGCAAAATAGTGGGAAATGCATTTGTGGCAAAGAGAATGGATAGCTTCCTATTGAAGGAGAGCTAGTAGACAAAATTCAGTCTTTTCAACAATGGATTGGTACAGGTGGGGACTCTGATTGTAGGTTTTAACCCCGTATAGAAATTACCTACATACAAATTCTAAAAAACTGAAAATAAATAATGGCGAGAGCATAAAACATAAAACAGATATACACAGAGAATTTCCCCTACATCCCAAAACCGAGACTACTAGATTGATTTTTCATTATATTCCTTTCAATGTTAACAATATAATATATATATATATATAATATATAATAATGTATATATTATGTATATTTGGATATGTAATATGTAATGTATATGATATGTATACATACATTACATACATACATACATACATACATATAATATACATATATAATACATATTATACATATATATATATAATATATATATATATATACATGCCGAAGAATCCTTAAACCCTGTATTAGAACATAATCGTAGTTCCCTTGACCTAATTTACAAAATACCATGGACAGAAAAACATCATGCCCAAAACCATGTGCAAAATCCATGCACAAAATCATAGGTAGGTCCACCCACCTAATATATGGTCCAAAAAAAAAAAAATCTTGGGCACTACCCCTGACTGCAACGGGGCTACTGCCCCCCCTATGAACCCCCCATGCGTGGGGCAGTCATGGAAAGAATATAACACACACCCAATATTCTCCCACTTGTTTTTTTCTTTCCACAAGAGAGCTTAGACATTGATCCAGCCCTGCAATGCCCATTGTTTCTCAACACTAAGAGAACTTCTCAATGCTCATAGAATTTTTCAATGCATCTGCAATATTCTTCAAAGTGTTCATCTTTACCAGCAACACCTTTTTGTCCTCAACCATATCCCTCACAAAGTGATACTGAACATCAATGTGCTTTGTCTTTGAATGATAAGTCGGGGTCTTTTCCAAGAAAATTGCACTTTGGTTGTCACAGTCTATCCTTATAGGTCATTATACTAACCCCATACTTAAACACAATATCTGTAACCAAACTGCTTCCTTGCTTGCATCAATGGCTGCCATATATTCTGCCTCTGTAGTTGAAAATGCCACTACAGACTATCTCTTACTCATCCAACTGACTACACCTCCAAATAGGTTAAACACATACCCACATGTAGATATTCTTTGATCTATATCTCTGGCCCAGTCTGCATCAACAAAACCATGGATGTCCAAAACTATGTCCAATCCTAGTCTTCCTTGGTAGCACAAACTATAATCACTAGTGCCACACAAATACCTGAAAACCTGCTTCACTGTTGTCCAATGATCCTTCCCTAGTTTTGACATAAACCTGCTCAATACTCCCAATGCATGTGGAATGTATGGTCTAGTACAGACCATTTCATACATCAGGCTACTGAATGCACTTGCATATGGAACATTGGACATGTCCTCTTCCTCTTCTTATGTCTTGGGACACTGTTCAAAATATAACTTTACACCTACTGTAATAGGAACCTTCACCGGTTTACTATCTTGCATATTAAACCTCTATAGTATTGTCTCAACATACTTCCTCTGGTTTCAACATAACTTCCTATTTGCCTGATCTCGTTTAATTTCCATACCCAAAATATAATTTGCAGCACCAAGATTTTTCATGTCGAATTTGGATGACAATTGGGTCTTCAAATCCTGGATAATTTCTTTTTAATTTCCAACCAGCAACATATCAGCCACATAAAAGACCATATAAATAACATTGTCACCAATTAGTTAAAATATATACAATGATCTTCTTTTCTTCTGGTGAAGCCAAGTCCTCGTATAAATGTATCAAGTTTTTGATACCACATCATTGGTGACTGTTTTAACCCATACAGAGACTTTTTTTAACTTGCATACCAGTTCTTTCTTACCCTTCACTGCAAAGCCTTCAGGTTTCTTCATGTAGATCTCTTCTTCTAGATCCCCGTGAAGAATTGATGTCTTCACATCCATATGTTCTACCTCAAAATCAAAAGAAACAACAACAAATAAAAGTAATCTAATAAAAAATGCCTTGGCAACAGGAGAAAAAATATCACCAAAATCAATTCCCGACACCTGGGAATAACCTTTTGCTACCAACCGAGCTTTGTATTTCTCCACTTTGCCTTTTGCATTCATCTTCTTCTTAAACACCCATTTGGTGCCAATGGGTTTCCTTCCATTCAAAAACTCCACCAGATCTCAAGCCTCATTTTTGTGCAAAGATGCCATTTCATCAACCATGGCCTCTTTCTGGAGTTTGCCATCCTCTAAATCTACTTATTCCCTCACATTTATGGGACCATCATTAGTAATAGATAAATAAAAATTTGAATAGAAAACAGATGGACTATACCTTTCTGGTTGCCTTCTTTCTCGAACTGATCTTCTCATAGTTAGAGTTTGCAGCTCTTCATCTTCTAATTCCTCTTCTATTGTAGAGTCTGATTCTTCCTCCTTTCGCTCAAACTCTATATTCTCAAGTTCCTTTGATATGACTTCATGTTTAATAACATCTTTCACCTCTCTAAACACCACATCTTGGTTGTACACAACCTTCCTTATTTATGGGTTCCAAAGCTTATAACCTTTTAAACCATCCTTATACCCAATAAAGAAGCACCTTTCAGATTTACTATCCAACTTTGTTCTTTTATCCTTTAGAACATGTACATATTCATCACATCCAAACGACCTTAGATGTGAATGAGAAGGTTTCTTACCAATACATACATCTTATGGAGTATTATCCTCCAACGCTGATGAAGGTGATCTGTTGACCAGGTAACATGCAGTCTCCACCGCCTCTGCCTAGAATTCTTGTCCTAACCCAACACCACTGAGCATGCTTCTTGCCTTTTCCATCAACATCTTGTTCATTCTTTCTACAACTCAATTTTGATGAGGTGTGTATGGAGTAGTCTTATGTCGTGATATACCACACTTCTTATAGAACTCTTCAAATTCCTTCTTGCAAAATTCTCCAAAGTTATCTGTCCTCAACACCTTTATCTTCTTCTTTGTCTAATTTTCCACCAGAGCTTTAGATTCTTTAAACCTTTGAAAGGCTTCAGATTTCTTCCTGAGGAAATATATCCAAGTATTCCTTGAGAATTCATTTATAAATGATACATAGTACACAGAAATACCTAGTGATGGAACCGACACAGGTCCAAACACATCACTGTGCACAAGCTCTAATATATGTTTTTCCCTCTTAGCACCAGAGGAGAAACTCGCCTAATTCGGCTTCCCATATACACAATTTTCATAGAAATAAAAATACAGAGATAAATTAGACATAACTTATACCATACCATTACCATGAAGTATTCGAAGGCCCTTCTCTCCAATATGTCTAAGCCTTTGATGCCATAGCATGGTCTTTTCTCCAAAGACCTAGATTATCTGCTCCACTTTCAAGAACCACAAAACCGTTGCACTCATCAATAAAAGTGCTACCATGAAGCTTGTACAGATTTCCAATCCAAACTCCTCGCATCAATACTAGTTCTCCCTGACCCATCTTGCAGGTGTCTTTCTCGAACACTGTTTTTACACTTGCATCACCCAGCTTGCTTACAGAAATCAGATTTCTGGCCAATGCAGGAATATATAGAACACCCAAAAGTGTTATAATCCTTCCACCCTGCAAATTCATATTGAATTTTCCGTAACCAACGGTTCTAGCCTTCTTGTCATCCCCTAAGAAGACATTACCACCATCATATTTCTCATACTCGCACAACCACTCTCTATGGGGAGTGAAGTGAAAGGATGCAGCTGAGTAAATCAACCATGCTTCATGATCTACATTTGTACTTGAAGAAAAAGCCAAGTACACATCCCCACCTTCCTCTGAGGTGGTTTTCACCTCTGCAGAAGGAGAATCATTAGATCCCTTTCCTTTCTCAGGAGTTTTATATTTACAGTCCCTTTTGATGTGCCTTTCCTTTCCACATTTCTAGCACGCCTTTACAGGTTTTCCTAGAGATTTAGATCTCCCTCTAGATTTAGCTCTCCCACTCGAGGACTTATTTTTGTTTCTATTTTGGGACCGTCCTCATACAGACAAGGCATCACCATTCTGGACCTCCATATTTTTCCATCTCATCTCCTTCGACAGCAAGGATGAGACTATTTCATCAAACTGCAAGGAAATTGCATTGCCACCCATTGCAACAACCATACTATCCCACGAATCTGGTAGAGAAGACACGAAATTGATGCACTTGTCTTCATCTTAAATTTTATTATCAACATATAATAAATGGCTTGCCACAGTATTAAAGTCGTTCAGATGCTCTATCACCAAGTCTCCATCTTTCATCTTCAGGTTATACAACTTTTTTCGTAGGAACAGTTTATTCACCAAAGACTTAGATTACTACAAAGTCCCTAACTTGTCCCACAAAGCCTTCGTCAAAGCTTCCCCTGATACATTCAATAACATTGAATTTGAGACACACAATCGTATTGTGCTCCTTGCCTTCTGATCCAACTTCGCCCAGTCTTCAGCTGACATTATTGTTGTTTTAGTACTTGGATCTACTGTGATCCACTGATCTTTATCCAACAGTAGATCCTCCATTTTAAGTTTCCACAACTCAAAAATCTGACCATTAAATTTCTTCATCTCTATATTTCCATTTGCTCGCCATCTTCTTTCACCACAAGAATCGATCTCACAGATCTCCCACTGAACAAGGTCTACCATAGGCCCAAGTAAAACCCCTCAGCAGCAAAGGCAACCTCTTGAATCCAAAACAACTCTGATACCAAAGGTAGGTTTTAACCCCGTATATAAATTACCTGCATAAGAATTCTAAAAACAGGAAATAAACAATGGTGAGAAAACATAAAACAAATATACACAGAGATTTTCCCCTGCATCCCAAAACTGGGACCACTAGATGGATTTTTCATTATATTCCTTTCAATGTTACAATACATATATATACATGTCGAAGCATCCATTAACCCTAGATTAGAACATAACCGTAGTTCCCTTGACTGGATATACACAATAACATGGACAGAAAACCATCATGCCCAAAACCATGTGTGAAATCCATGCACAAAACTATAGATAGGTCTGCCCACCTAATATAGGGTACAAAAAAAAAAATCTTGGGGCACTGCCCCGGACCCCCCGTGTAGGGGGGCTACCGCACCCCTGCATACCCCCCTGCTACGCCTGGCGCAACATACAGGGGGGGCTACCACCCCCCCGCACGTGAGGTATTTATGGAAATAATATAACACACACCCAACACCGATCACAACCTTACTTATTTAGATCTTAGAAATGGGAACAAAAAAAAAGGTAGCCCTTTCAAGTTTAATCTGTCATGGCTAAAGGAAGAGAGATATGTACATTTAATAAAAAATAATTGGGTTTCCTACATTTTGGATGATCCTCGCTCAGCTTCTCATCAATTTATGGAGAACCTTAAAAGATCTAAACAAAATTCTATATAGTGGGCCAAACAAAATAAGCTTAAAGATTAAGAGGATCTAAAATCTATTGAAGTTGAACTGGAAAATTTGCAAAACCTAGGACTTGAAGGATATGTATGGGAGGAAGTTAAAAGAAAAATGATAGACCTAGAAAGAAGGAAACACAAAATTATTCTAGATCAAGAAGAACAATAGAGGCAAAAAAGCAGGGTAGTATGGCTAAAAAGTGGAGATGAAAATTCCAACTTCTTCCACAATTTTGCAAAAGGAAGGAAAAATATAAATACTATTTCGGAGACGCAGAAGGGTGATGAAAGCATAGCAAAATCATTCAAATAGATAGCTACCATATGGAGGTATTTCTTCAAGAACCTTTTTAAGGCCTCAGAGGAAACCTCAATTGTAGAGGTAATCAGAATTGCACAATTATTTCCTCGGTTTGCGGAGGAGGAGGATAACAGGTTGTTGATGGCCCCGATTTCCAAGGGGGAACTGGAGGCTATTCTTAAACTTATGCAGAAGCATAAGAGTCCAAGTCCTTATGGCTAGAAAGTTGAATTCTACCAAGGTTTCTTGGATCTTCTTGGGGACAATCTATTAAGAGTGGTAGAGGAGTCTCGTCAAAGGAGCACTATCCAAAAACCTTTTAGTTCTACATTTCTGGCACTTATCCCTAAGTTAGATAACCCTCGGTCTTTTGAAGAGTGCATGCCAACCTCTCTTTATAATTTTATCTACAATATTATTTCCAAAATCATTGGCTTCAGACTCTGTCCTATTCTTTCGAGAAACATTTCTAGAGAGAAATTTGTTTTTCTAGAGGGTCACCAAATCCACAAAGTCATAGGAGTGTCCCAAGAAGGTATGCACATCATCAAGACTAGGAAGCTAAAAGGAATCATTGCTAAAATTGATTTATCTAAAGCATATGATAGAATTAGCTGGATTTATTTGTGCATGTTGCTTACTCATTTGGGTTTTGATGTCCCTTTCATCAACTAGGCTATGGGGTGTATTTCTAATGTTTCCTTTGTATTCCTCATAAATGGATCAACCTCCCCTCTTTTCCATTCCCAGAAAGGTCTAAGACAAGGTTGTCCTATGTCTCCTCTCCTATTTTTACTTGCATTTGAAAGTCTAAGCAAGGTTCTCTTAGCAGCAAAGAGGAGAGGGGACTTTCAAGGCATAGAATTTTCCCCTAACTTGCTCATCACACACCTACTCTTTGTGGATGATATTCTTCTTTTCAATAATCGCTCTAGGCAGGATCTAGAATGCACCGGCGATCTTCCAAAAAGTAATAGGGATGTCCATTAATGAAGGGAAGTCTTCCCTATAATGCAAAGGTTTCACCCAAATAGAAACTTGAGGCATCCAACAAGTCTTTTTGTTTGAAGCACGATCCTTCAGGGATAGTTTTAAATATATGGGCTTCCACCTCAAAGAAAATAACTACAAGGAGGACTGATAATGGCTAATTTTAAAGGTGGAAAAAGGGTCAAACATTGGAGCCTTAAATGGCTATCAAGAGTTGAGCGTCTTGTGTTGATAAAATTAGTATTTGAAGCCATTTCAGTTTATCAGGCAACTCTCACATGGGTTCCAAAGAACATCCTTCAGGAAATCAAGAAAATTTACAGGAAGTTTCTATGGTTAGGAAGAAAGGAGGAAAACACCCTTCCATGAGTGGCATGGGACAAGATAGCCTTATTGGAAGCTTGGGGCAAATGAGGCCTTAAAAACCTCTCTATCCCTGCTTTGTCTCTAGCGACAAAATCTAGCTGGAGGCTTATTGCAGCTAACAACCTATGGATGACTGTTGTGAACAAGAAGTATCTTTTCCCTCTCACTTTTGATGAGTGGATTCAGAATCCTTTCAAAAAGGTCCCAAACTCTTCATCCATTTGGAAGGAAACAATGGAAGCTTTTGCGCTAATAGACTCAAGATTGAAGTGGAAGGTAGGAAATGGATAAAAACTAAGGGTGGTATTAGACCCCTGGGTGGGTGGGGAGGAGAACTATAGGTTGCCTTCGTGGTTGATAGATAGACTGAATGACCAAGGAATTACCTTCTTAAATTAGGCCTAAAACTTTCAAAGATCAACCTTTTAGGCCCAAGGATGGCATAGTGTTGAATAACTTCATCTAAACGATGCCTTTGCAGTTATGTGGCAAGAGTTCAAAACAACATTGAGAAGATCCCACATTAAATTAAGAGATCAAGAAGAATACCTGAAATGGATCTTTGCACCCTCAGGGAACTACTTACCTAAACTAGGATATAGGATCCTAATTGAAAGATAGCAGCAGAGAAACTACGAATGCTGGTGGAAGCATCTTTAGAAATTGGAATGCCCTGCAAAGGCAAAGTTATTTCTTTGGTTTGTTATAAAATGCAAGGGCCCAACCTAGGACAACCTCCAAAGGAGGAATAAAGAAGGGTCGGGTGGTGTGTGCTATGTAAAAATGTAGTGGAATTGGTGGACCATGTGTCTTTGTTCTACCCTTTTACTTTGAATATCCTAGAAAATGTCAAACAGACGATGGGTTTAAACCTTGACTAGTGATGACAAAATTTTAGGGACTAGCGAGCCTCCCTTGAAACTCGTCATGTCTTTTCTAGAGAATTTTAAGAGTTTCAAGGTCCTCTCCAGTGCTGGGATAGCAATCTTAACCTTGAAACTCTTGTGTTGGGCTCTAGAAAAAGATTGTCTATCCATACAAATTTTTGGCAATTCTCTCAATGTGATAAATTGGTTCAATGTTGTCCACAAGTGTCATCACAACCAATTTTTGTTGCCTATCTTAGAAGAAATCTTTCAGTTAAAATCAACTTTTAATTATATTTCATGCTGCCACATATAAGACTCCTTATTTAAGGAGGGTACTCAAGAGGATCAGGGCACTTGGAAAATCAATGAGTCCACAGATGGAATAGTACATCGCTACGAGCACTAGTCTTATCTCGATTTTTTAAGGCCATATATGCATATCCAGATCATCATTTTTGTTGAGATTTTTTTATTGTTATTTCTTTTATGTTTTTCTGACCATTTTCTATGTTTGATGTCAGACATGCTTATTAGGACAACAACTAATGCCTAGACAAATTATAGACTATTATGTTTATGATATAATAAACAAAACATTATTTTTTTTTACTGATTTGGGATAAAAGACTTTTTTTTATATACTACTATATAGTGAAATGCTTAAATACATGTGCTTATATAACTGATAATTAAGATTTTTCTACCAAAAATACATTA
>APFE031458097.1:0-18527 GCA_000404065.3 Pinus taeda | reverse complement strand
TACAACAACTTTATCAGATTAAATAATACCTCTAAACACAATATTTTTTCCTTCTATTCCACTGCATCCCAAGGCTTTCGCAACCCACCCCTCACGGCATCCCCTGTTCTGCTAGACGCACCATGGAAAGGATTATCGAACAGCTGATTAAGGCGAAACCCCAGGCTCTCCGAGGATAAAATGGATTTGTTGCATGGCAAAATAAAAGAAGGGTTTAAACCTTCATGGCGACATAATAAACCAAACACGGACGAAATTCGAAGGAGGTTTACAATGCTCACTATTATACAAACCCCCGCTACGCATTTCAGAAGCCTGGCAGTTTTGTTTGTCATTCTGAATGGATGAATCGTCCTCAAGCCTGTATTTCACTGTAGCTTACTCTTCCCGGAAACCTCTTCCCACTAGTTGGCGCAGTTATTCCATTACTCCCGCATTCCAATGCACTCTGTGACACAGACCTTTATAGCATCTCCAACGAGCTCAAATGTTCGGCAACATCTCTGAATTGGAACACCTGCAGATTTCAAGAGTCACAGACCCGTTAAGCTCCCAATCGAGATCTGGAGCAGCGTCTGCAAAGTGGAGCACGACCTCTAACAAAGATTTTGGAGGCCCGTAAGGTTACCCACCGACTCTGGGAGCGTCAAGAGATTGAAGCAACCAGTCAAGTCAAGTCTTTGGAGGCCTGTCAGAATCCCCACCGACTCTGGGAGACTCCGCAGATTGAAGCAATCGAACAAGTAAAGAGTTTTAAGGTTCGTCAGGTTCCCTACCGAGTATGGGAACGTCTGCAGAGCATGATAGCTAATTTTAAGTGTGCTTAGTATATCGTCGGGAAGTACTTTGGAGGTTTTGCGCAATTGCGCATTCCAATGGCTCAAGTAATCTTTTCCACGAAGAAGCGCCCCAAGCACTTTAAGCGATAGTGGCAAACCATTGCAGACATGCAAAAACTTTTTAACCGCTTCTTCAAATCCTATAACAGGACGGGGTTGACCGAAGGCATGCCAGCAAAAGAGTTCTTGCGAGTGCTCTGGATTGATGCCTTTCAGTGTATAAATGGATGACTCACCAATACCTGCGCTTATAAGCACATCCTTATTGTGAGATGTAATTAAAATTAAGCTACCTACATCAACAGTATCTTTAACCGGTGCACATAATGCATCCATTTGATCCATATGATCAATATCATCTAAAATGATAAGAGCCCGTTGAGACACTGTTTTGAGCCTCTCTATACCTTCATCAACGCTGTTTATTTGTGCATTCCATTGAATCAGCTCCTTAAGAAGGCTACTCTTCAGGGAAGGTAAATATCTGGATCTGACATCAAATAAGAAGCAAGATCGACTGTAATTCGATCTCTCTCGGTTGAACAACTGTTTAGCGAGGTAGTTTTTCCGACCCCGCCAAGACCTACAATTCCCAAAACTTTAGCCTTCTGGCTTTGCCACTGCAGTGAGAATGTCCTGTCCACATCTTTTAGGATATTTAGCAATGTTCAAAGGTTGTTTGCGAACCTTGTTCAAAACTTGTTGGACGACCTCCTCGACCAGCTGCCACTCTTCTCTGAACAATATTCACAATCACAGTTAATTGACTAATATACTTATCAATCCAGCAATGCACAAAACTTAAATATGAGGGAGATTTGGAGGGTCTTACTTGCCCTTCAGCTCAAAACCGCTTATATCTGCCACGGCAGAAAGAGCATTCCTCCATTTTTCCATGGTCTTGGGGTCATATCGCCGTTGAGAATCAAATGTTCTCTTCCTTTCCAGCACGGCAGAGCTCGCGCATAAACTCCATCTCCGCCCCGCGTCCACCGAAGATCTGCGGGCCCGACTTTGTAGAAGACCGGAATTATTGCCGACCCCGACTCCAACATCTGTACCAGCTCGTCGAGGCACCAGTTCGATTGAGCATATCGCGGAGAAAAAATTGCAACATGCTCTGAGGCTGTTCGAATAGCCCCTTCGATTTGAGCATTCAAGCCATCTCCTCTTTCCAATTCTTGTTGGTCCAGAAAAACTGCCAATCCAAGACCTTTAAGGCGATAGTAGATATGGGTAGCGAGTCCTTTCTTGACATCAGGGCCGCGGTGATTCAGAAAGACATCATACACACAGCAGTTGTTATTGCCATGGGAGGGGGCCGTGGAGGTGGATGCTAAGGATGTACCGTCAAGGGATGGGGTAAAGTCTGCCATTAGATACAGAATAAAAAAGAATATATTTTGCAGAGATTGAGAAAGTGCGCTGAGCCTCATTATTTGCGTCTGAATGATTAAGGAATGCAGAGAATTTACCAGCTACGTCTTTGCTACTCTTTTTTTGTATGGAGACCTCAATAGTTGGGCACACTATTGAAAACAAAACAGCTCTGGTATGTGGTTGATTACTGCGCTTCTTATTTTCTTGAGCAAATTAAGTGGCGATATACCTTAATCTGAACGATGGAAGCATGAAGTTTCCTGCCAAATTCCCCTTCCTCCCGTCACAGCATTATTGACCATTCCCATCCATCCGTTTCTGTGCGCAAAAACGTTTGGCAGACCTGCGTAACTGAGTTGATTTTCCTGCGCAAATCTGCTTTACCAATTCTTTATGCAATTTGGTAGTGGAGCCGTCCATTTGAATAGACCAGTCGTTTCTTTTGACTGTGACCTGATCTCAATGTGCATAACAGTTGCTGGTTTCTCTTCTTATTTTAGTTTTTGACTAATATCGTTAGCGATTGGATTCATCCTTTAGTTTTTACAAATATTCGACATGATCTTATTGGAGACGATATTTTTAAATTTAGGTGGTCTCTTAAAATGATGGTTGTGGTTCTTGCAACCTTCCATTTGCAAGTGATTGGAGACTATCACATGCTTATAGATATTTTTATTTTATTTTTTAATTTAATTTAATTTTTAAGTTTGATAGATATCCTTTATTATGTGATTTATGCGGAAATTTAAAAAAAAAACTTAATATGGATTCCAAAGCTTAAAATCTAACCATCACAAGACCTCTAAACAATTTTTAATTTTTTTTTTTTTAATTTAATTATATTTATATATATTTTTTTAAGAATATGTTTTTAAAAGTAAATTTATTTTATTTAAAATTTTATGTTATATTTAATTATATTGGTATATTATTTTTAAGAATATATTAAAAGTAAATTTATTTTCGTTATAATTTTTATGTTTATAAATGTTTTCAAAGATGTTTTTGATTTCTTATTAGAATTTGATGAATTTAAATTGTTCATAATGCATTTTAAATATATAAATGGATTTAACACCATGAAAGGGCACTCTATTTCTACAGATTACAACTCTAAATGTAAGATTCTAAAATGTCCCTATCAAATTTCTGTCAAAACTAATCAAAATATTTGCCCAGAAAAGTGCAAAAATGTCCAATGTTTAAATTGCTATGTTATATATAATGAATTGCAATAAATGAAGGGCACATTTTAATAGAAATAATGAAGAGCATAACTTTGCACATAGCTTACATTTTGCTTAATTCATTGATCAAGACCATTGATTTGCTTCAAAACTCCATGGAAAATACAAGTTACACTTCAAATAAAAATCTACTATGGTTGTTTTGAATTAGATGTTTATTTAAGATGCATTTAATAGGTTCAAGTCTTAGAAGGAAAATAATGGGTTTCATCTCTATCCTTCTTCCTTGTGTATCATCAGATACTTTCTATTAAATGTTCATTTATGTATTCCATTAATCCCCTCTACATGTCCATCCACCAACTTGTCATCTCCTGCAAAGAAATCGATGTTTTTCTACTTGTCTTCTAATTTACATGTACATTTTGTGATTCGTCCATGTATCAATATTTTGCCAAGGTCCCTAATAACTAGCTATTCTCCTATATATTCTTATAATGACTATCAATTGGGATATCATTGCCACAAACATCAAACTCATGAATATTGCATTCTACCATAGTGCAAATATCCATTTAAATAGCGAAGCAATAGTGAAATAAAAAAAATGCAATTTCAATGTTTTTTTAGCTATCCATTGTAGGTAAATCACATGAATTTGGGTCATGTTTTCCAATCATCCACTAAATTTTTCTGCATTATCTTTTTATCGCAATGGATTTTTGAATGTCTCCAATGTTTACCTATCCAAATTAATTATTGAAATATTAATTCTACCAATCAAGATGTCCAAAACATGGGCATTGATGTTCTCCCTAGTGCTTAATTTTATGAATATGGCATTGGCACTCTAAGAGATGTCAAGCATCATGTCTACATAAACATCCTCGCTTTCCCAACTAATTTTCCTTCTTCCTCTTAATTTTTTCATTGATAATCTCCTCCCACAGTGCATCGAAATATTTGCACACTTACTTATTCCCTTCAATGTCCTACAAATCCAACCACCCTACACAAGGAATGAAATGTGTAATATCAAAAGTATTAATTACAATGCAAATCTCACATGAGTTTCCCCAATCCTCTAATGTCCATGACCTTAGCTACTAAGGAACATAGAAAAGAGTAAAACAAAGTAACATGAGGAGTTGGTCTCAGTGGCTGCACCACTAGTGACATATCTTCATCCATGCAATAACCCATCATCCCTAGTTCTTCGCTTCCATTTACAACTTAGAGAAAACCCCAAACCAATATATCTTGCTTGAATATTAATAGAGCTTGTGTTTTTATAGTTGAGTTTATTTTTTTTCATTAAAAATCCGTGCCTTAGAGCTACTCTTATAACATTGTCCATATCGACAACATATCAAATGTTTGATAATTTTTGCAATCACATGCAAAAGAGTCATCCATATGTCTTAGTAAGGGTTAAACAATAATTGAAAATTAAGCGCAATAATATTTGTAACTTGACCTAAATAAACGTAACCTTATGTGTCATCTTGAGAAACCTAACACTATTGTCCTATGTATAATTCAGTCCAATTGTGGAGGAATGTATCTAGTGTTGGAGTAATCGTTGAATTTGGAAAGCCTATAGATACAATTGGCAACCTGCAAACATCACATGGAGTAAAAAATGTGAGAATGGAAAATATGCATCTCTTTGGAAACATTGACAAATTTCTCAAATTCTCTTTGTGCTCAAGATGATGTCATAGTGGTGAAGCTCATTTCTAAAATGAATGACAACATAATGGTACTAATATGCTCTATGTTTATGAAAATGGCATGCTCCATCTTAATAATCGTGGAAAGATAAGAGAGAACGAAAATTTGTAAATTTCGAGTAGAAAGCCCTTAGTAAGCATATCATGATTACGTGGTGGGAAATGTTGCAACATATATCACCAATGATGACCTTAACGTTCTGATCCCATTCCCTTTTTTAAGTGAGTGGAATTTTCTAAGTGGAAAATTTCATGTTTTTCTCACACTACAAAATGTTGTCTTTGGCATATACTCGTCACTTTTATCACTACAACTTTAATGCATCATATAAAATATGTCATATCACTTACACTATATGAGGAAGCAAGTCGAGATCCAATGTAAATAGATTAAAGAAATTAGAGAATGCAAGTGGAATCAAATGTCAATATATATAAAACTTTGGAGAAGTCTAGAAAATGCATCCACTTTATTGATAACCCTAGGAAACAAAATTAGCAACATGTCGACAACAATGGTGGATGAAGATAAAAAAAAAACTAATTCAAGAAGTGGTTTTTGTATAATACCCCTAGTTTGATCCTAGTTGTAAATGCATATGTAAATATGTTTTATTTAGGCTAGTGTGGTAGTATGGCTTGAGGCTAGAGAGCTTGTGAAGACTAATGTTGGAGAACCTAGCAATGTAAAATGTACATACACTCACATATATTAATAAAATTTTCCTACGCAGCTACAAAACACTAGACCAAAATAATATGAGTGACTAAGACTCCAAGAGAAATGGTTTTAACCTAAAATCATAACCTTACATTAATCCAAGAACAATTTATGGAAATATATTTCCAGCTAACAAATCCAACCTATAAGTAGCCTTCTAAGAACTAGATCTTTAAAAAAATTGCAAGCTTCTAAATTTCTATCAAGTTTCTTTTCCCACATTATTGCTCACTGATAAGTGTAAGGATTGGTTAGCATAAAATTTGAGAATCTTAAGCTCGACATCTCACTATTTCCATAATACAAAATTGTGTGTCACTCGAGATGTTACATTCTTAGCAATACAAAACTTTGTATTGCACCCAAAAAGAACATTTCTTTGTGACAAGAGCCATATATCATTCCAAAAAGTTTACATCCCTACAATGGAGTGAGAAACAACTCCCTTCCTTACTTTATCATCACGAATGTGAATTTATCAATAATGTTCCACTACCAAGTTTGTTCTTGTGTGGTGGATTGCAAAGACTCTCCCTCATCACCATCAATTCCAATTTTTCGTGTGATAAATATTAATTATCATGGAAGATGGCACATATATGGTGTTATAGATAACATAGATCGCTAAACAATGAGATAAAGATAATGAATCAAGAGGGCTAGAGGTTCTTGGAAAATTGAGCTTGATTACACCAACATGAAGGCCTTTATTTGGCTCTTAGATGTTAATCCTATAGCACTCAAACTCATGTGCCAATCCTCAAAATTGTCAACCATAACATTGTTACATATGGTATCATTCCCACTCTAGAATATCCCATGCAGGGTATCATTCCCATGTCAAATTCATATTTGTATTCACCCCATTAAATAGTTGAAAAACTTTGATTATCTATGGATGTAACCAACATTCAATCACTAGAGGAAATTTCCTCTAAACAACGAGAGTGTTCCCATAAATTTGATTTCCCATGCTAATCTTTACCAAGCTAGCAAAGGCATGCACCCAAAGTCATTTACACCTCAGTTTGTTTCTCAAGCTCAAATATGAGCTTAGCCTGGAGCATAGTTTACTGTCGAGGCTACAAAGTACATAAATTATGGCACCAAGTGTTATCATTCTGTAGTTTTGAGGTTGTCGGAATAAATACATTAGACAACATCAAAACCACTTTTGAAGCTGGGATCTAGCCCTGCCAGCTTCATAGAGGGATCTCTCTTTATGATTTAGCTTGGTTTTTAAGTTGATTTTATGCTAGTTATGATTATGCTTGGTTGTTTGTTTGAATTTGTTTGATTGGTTGGTTGGTTGAACTGATCAAAATACTTTCTTTCCATTGGGCTATGGAGTCAAATTAAGTTGGATGCTGGATCAAAAGTTCAAAGGAGTAATCACAAGGCAAGCTAGTTACATTTACTGGATCTTTAAATTGAATTATGGAATGGAGAAAAGAGGTGATTCAGTAGTGATTGAAAAGAATTTAAAAATTTCTCAATTAGACTTCAGAAGAAAACATACAGATTGTAAACACAATCCAAATAAGGTGCTCAATAACATATCTTATTTTTCACATCTCCTATTTTACAATTAGATTTCAGATCATAAACAGACAGAGAATAACAATGGAAACACAATTACAGTAAGAAAAACATCACCAGTATATCGCAACACAAGTCTCCTACGAAGAGTCTTTTTATTAATGATGTTCCAACAACATGGAAAAGTACAATGCTTTGATAAAAGGAGTTACAATGATCAAGGGCCGATGCTCAATACTTTGACTGAATGAAGTATTTAAACAAAATTTACAAAACCTATTACTATAAATGCCTCATTGACATGGCATTCTATTATTAACTTCAGACCAACAGAAATGAAATAATGCGACCACAAGAGGTGAATTGGCAAAGTGATTTGGACATCGGGCACTGCTTTGGTGGAGAGCAGTTGCTAAGTGGCCTCTATTTGTGTGTTGCGCTTGTGAAGCTAACCCTTTCTTTAATCCTAGAATTCACACAGTTTATCCCACCATTCTTCATCTGGAATGGAAATTTTTGTTACTCTACGATAGATCTCATCTACCTCGGTATATTGAGAGAATGTGGGTTTTACTACAAAAATGTGTTTTATCTCATGCTGAATGAAACTCATATTACCGATAGCTTCATAAAAAGCTCTCCCTATCATGGCACCTTTGATGTGGGAAGACTTGGTCGTATCCTTTGCAATGTCTTTGAGCTTCTTCATATAATCTTCCCTAGTCATCAGCTTGTCATTGCTTACAAATAAAGAAGGCACACCCTTCTTATTTAATGCTTCTATTTTGGTGAAAAACCTGTTAACTGCTACCTCCAAAGTGTGACATTTCTTTGTCCGCTGCACAACCAAGTTCTTCTTTGTCAGAACTTTATTTACTTATAAGTTATTTCTATTCCGTCATCTACTCCTAGATCATCCAATTCATATTTGTTTTTAGAGTTGATAAATTTGATGATGCAGTTGGTCGTGGTAGGCATTTCTCCCAATTCATTGTTGATAGTGGAAATGGCCCGCTTGGCTTTCTCCATCAACTCTTTCTGCTCAAATATAATCTGGATACAATGCTAGATTTCATCCATTTCCTTAATGATGTTGTTCCATATAATTTCTTTGACTTGGGCCAATGTGTGGCCAATGGAGGACTCAGTTGCTGATTTCCTCCATATTTCTATTTGGTTTTGAGCTCTCTGTAGCTCCGCTGCATAGAAAGTTTCATTCTTTGTCTTCCGATCTTAAAGAAGATTGACTTCAGCCTGCAATATTTTTATTTCTTAAGTCTCGAGAGACTTGTTTTGCACTGCATTTGCCAACTGATCTACAACAACCCCTGTTTTTGTTGTAGAAGATGTAGCTATAGGAATTGCTTTGATAGGGAGTGCTTCCAAAGGGACAACAAACATTTTGGAAGCTTGCTCCTTTTTTATTATCTTTTCCATCTCTATCTCCATTTGCTTCAACTTTCCACTTTGCTCCATGATGAGCTTCATCATATCTGCCTTTTGTGTCTCTGTTTCTTTATTGTCCTTGGCCAAAGGATCTTTTATGGCTGGTAACTTCAACTGTTTCCTTAATGCTGCTATGTTTGTATTCTCTTTCCTCATGAGCTCTTCTACAACATCGATATTTACAGGATCATAACCTACTTTGATCACCAAGTCCTCCAAAGCTTTGATCCTTGTGTCTTTGGCAAGTGCAGAGACCTTCTCCATCTTCAATTGTGATAGAACATTGACCAATGTAACTTGCAATTTAGACAAACTCATAGCAGTGTTAGTGAGAGTAGATGAAATCATCTGCCCAGTCTACTTGTGCATCTCCATTTGGTCAATGGGATGTATGCCTTTCACATCAAATGTAGTCTGATGCTACATTGGGTTGGGTAATCTGTGCTTGGAGGAATGCCATTTTCATTTTACCTTTCTCTGAATCAAAGGTTGACAACAACCTGCTTTGAGAACTGGAAGTTTGCTTCTAGAACTGAGTGTATGTGTTGATCTTCAAGGCCTCATTCCTCACTTTAATCTCCTTGAAAATGTCAAATATACTCTTTTCTGTCTCCCCTATGGTAGATGTGTTAGTCTGCATAATCTGTTGTTGATCTTGTGAAGTTGTGGAGGTAGTGGGAGAAAGGGTAGTCTAATCACCCACTAATGAGGAAAAAATTGGTTCTTTAGTAGTGATAATGTTCTCTTTCTATGAATCCTTGTGTAGGCCTAGTTTAGAATGCAGCTTGGCCTTCTTTTTGTACATGATTTTAAAGCCTTCACTAGAAATCTCAGTCAGTGAAGGTGACTTCTTCCCTGCTCCTCTTTGTTGTTTTCTCCTTTGCGATAAGATTCTGTACTGTTGAAGATGACACCAACTTTTCCTCTGCCTCTTGTAGGATGTTCTTAGTCCATTCTAACTGGTTTTTATACTTTTCAATCTCTGGTTTGGTTGTGTGGAAATAAGCAGTAGACTTGTTTTCTACCCTCAACTTGGAGATGAACCCCAATGGATTATATGACCAGGTGAAACTGAGGCTGAAATGCATCTCTTTCAATAGTTTATTTGCCTCTTCCCCTGCTACCCTGTTCTTGCAAATGAAAGGCCCTATTTGAGTTTTGATTTTGAATTGGGATTTCTTCTCGGTAGCTACAAAGTGGATCTCATCCATAT
Source organism: Pinus taeda (assembly GCA_000404065.3). Lineage (NCBI taxonomy): Eukaryota > Viridiplantae > Streptophyta > Pinopsida > Pinales > Pinaceae > Pinus > Pinus taeda. Next base: position 8,466 of record APFE031458097.1, on the reverse strand, counting down.
TGAGCATTTTCCTGATGTATTCTAGAGAAAAAATCCTCATTTGGAGGAATTTTGGTAGCTTGTAAGGGGCAAGCTCACACCAAAATACCCTTAGCTCTATGTAATTCTGATAAAGGTACCAATCCCATATCTGGACTTGGTTTAATAGCTGCAAAACTTTCCTAATTTCTTCACTGATCCTTGGCTCTGTCCTGTTTCTTAGGAGATTGTGTGCTGGATGTACAAACATCTCTATGAACTACTTGTATGAAAATTCCTTTTGTTCCTTCATTACCAGTGTAGTCTAGAAGATGACTGACTGTTGATTTCCTTCTACATCTAGTTTTTGTAAGGCAAGCTTGAGGTTGTCTCCCTGAAAATATAAAAACATATAAACTAACACAAAAGCATATTTGAATACTTCATTAGTCTGGAATTTGATAAACTGCTCATGGATAGAATCTGCAAGAAATTGGTTGAAGTTAAACAAGATGGAAGGCTTGGAATCTGTAGAGAAAATGGAAAGAAATCCTATAATTTCCTCATCTACCCACTGATCTGAGTAATAGCCAAGGAGGTAGGAGATGATTGTGATGATTTTCTTAGCTCTCTCAGGGAAAATGGAGGATGGATAGGGAGGATTTTTCTTGCATAATGGGGCATCTTCAGTCAAGAAAATTTCAAGGGTTTTGGCTCTTCTAGGAAAGTCCATCTTCCGATACAACTCAACGAGTGCTTCGTGGGAAAAAGGAGTGGAATTCTCTATTGTAGGGGCTTGCATCATTTGGTCTATAGCTTGAGGAGTGATAGTGAACAAAATTTCTCCACTGTGGGCAATAATAGCTATTTGGCTGGGTAGATATCAAGCATGACACTTCCTAATGAATTCATGGGTGTTGTGGGTACGGGGAAAGATATAGTGGGGAAACTTGGACTCCCATAGTTGAATATCATCAGATTTATCAATAAACATGTCCTCAAGCCAACAATACATCTCAAAATGATCAAATTCATGGAGACTTTCATGTTATAGTCTCTATCTGCCAAAGGGATGTGGTGAAAATCAATGGGAGGGTGGATCGGAGGACTCATAGGTTCTTCTAGTCCTTTGTCTTTTGGAGGCATGATTGGATAAAGTTAAGGACAATGGTGAAATATGGATTACAGGTTCTTATTCATCTGTTATGCTTCAACATCTGCTTGCTTGATACTCTGGATCTCATATAACCCAATCCGCAACGAAAGAGTGGGCCAAGGTGCCTTCTTCTTCCGATGTAGTCTAGCTTTCAATCCTGCCGAGATGTGATATGCTACTTCCTGCATGACAAGTACATCCAATGAAAAATTTGGTAGAACATGCGAAGGCTTCCTCACACTGGACATTTGGATGAAAGTGTTAGATGGTGAGGCATACCAATCTGCAATGCCTCCATTTCTTCCTTCGACAAGCGGGGTGGATCCTGTTTGAATATCATCTTGTACACTGGGGTGACAAAATGATCGGGCAGTCATGTGATTACTCCTTTGAAGATGCATTCAGACAACAACTTGAAATATGTGTTTACAACAGTCTTCGTTGGTGACCATGCCCACTCCAAGCTCGGGAACTCCTTTCGAGCACAGACTGCATCTAAGATGTAGGCGGACATGTAAATATCTGTATGCATGCCTCCGGGTGACTATCAAGCCTTAGTTACTTGCTCCTTCAGCTGATCAGCCAGTATGTTGGACCAGTTACATGGTTTTTCTTCTCTGTCCAGTTGGTCTAGTGCGATCACCCAACTCTGTGGAAAGGTTTCAATGCTTGCTTGGCCATACAGTCGACATGCAAATATGACCAAGTATTGGTATGCCTTCCTCAGTATCTTCATCTTGTAGATCTGGTTGGGTGTCATCCTGAATCGAGCTGGCTCCTTTACCCAGTCCTTCAGAATGTCTCTGGAGTTAGAACTGCTGTTGGGTAAGCTGAATGGAGTCTTCACAACAGTCACGGGATTTGACATTTGATACATCTCATCATAATCTCGTGCCTTGTAGGTCGCAAGCTTCGTACCACTGGCACTGCTCAGGGTCATAATCTCGGGATCAATGTGAGAGATGATCCAATGTATCATGTCCGCACATGGGAACGTGGGGTATCTGCATGCAATCCAGTACAAGAAAGACTTGTGAATGTTCACATACACCTGACAGTCTTCGAGGTCTTCCCCAAAAGTGTCTGTAAGTGTTTCATTGACCTCTTACCACTTTAGTTTGATGTCCTTTTCTAGATACAACTTTGTATCTTCATAGATCAACAGACTAGAGGACACTCACTCAACTGCAGCTCTAGCTGCAATTCCATCAATGTCTTAGGATCCCGTTCTCTTGGAAGCCATTGAGATAGATGAACACCTGAAAGATTTGGAAACAAGAAACATGCATGGCAAGAAATCTATCAACAAAAACAAAGCAAATTCTGGGAATGACACAACACATACCTGGGAAACTGATGAACAAGATTGCACAATTTATTCTCGGAGGCTAGGTGACTAGCTGCCAGAACTGCACAAAAGGCAGTCTGGGTTGTCTGGGAGGCAAGGCTAGATGTTGGATCTGCGCAATGCGCAATCCATACTGGTTGCTGGCTACTAGGATTGCGTAATGCGCAATTCCAGTTGGGAGTGACTGCAGGCTGAGTGATTGCATTGCACAATTTTTTGGGCCAGCAGTCACTGTCCCTAAAAAATCTGCAAAATAGTCCTGGAGTATAGTGCTGGGTAGAAATGTGCATTTTTGGGGAGGAAGGCAGAGCCTTCCTTCCCCAGATTGCACAATGTTGTCTGAGTGAAGGCAGACACTGGGCCAAGGTTGGCCTGACTCGCCGATGGGAAACTGAAAGAAAATAAGACAGTGAATGCATAACAACACTAAGTGATAGCATAAGTGATTGACAGTGCATGCAAACATGAATGCAAGATTCAGAAAATAGATCAACATGCATGTGGGTGAAGCGATTCGTTGGATTGACAAACATTCGTTCAAAACAGTTTCATGCATGCGACATCTCTGAGATAGCAACTAAAACTAAAATAGAGCTAGAACAAGATAGTCTACATGTAAACAACAATAAGAATTCAAAGAAATCAAGCAAACAACAATTACACAAGCGAATACACAAAAAGAGATAGAAATGCTGAAAAAGACAAGTTGAGGCCACTTACTCGTGAATAACTAAGCCAAATGTGTCAAAGAGTCATGGATGTGCTGTGGGATGTTAGAAATCCAAGATCGATGTGAAAGAATGAGCTTTGATGCGTCGAATAAATAAGTTTGGATTCATGACGCGTATGCCACAAATCTGGGAAAAAACGACATTTGGAGGGAAGTTTCTAAAACAACTTTGCATGTAACCCCTGACTGCTAAAAATAGCTCCCTGAATCATGGGACACCTTTTGCATGTTTCCTTTTGCTATTCCAGGAAAAATAAAGTCATGCATGGATGCAAGTCAAGTTTCCTTAGTCCCTGGTGGAAGTGGTCAACCAGACTGCTCATGCATGCAGCTGCTCACCTGCTTGAGAAAAATGCGCATTTCTTGCTGGGAGATGGGCTGATTGCCTAGGAGGTTTGCACAATTTCTGGGCAGAGCAACTGATTGCTGCTCAGATTTTCATGAATTCTGGGCTGAGCAGCCCTGCTAGGGAAAATTGCGCAATTCCTGCTACGAGTGTTGACTAGTAGAATTGCGCAATCTTGGAGCCTAACAGGCTGCCAGGCAGGATTGTGCAATTTCTGGAGGGAAGGCTAGTTGCCCTCCAGAAATGCGCAATTTCTTTAGGAATCTTCTTAGCTTGCAGCTGGACCAAGTTTGGGTGAACAACTTGTGAGGGAAATGGATCAAGCTATGATCGACAAGCTGTCTTTGTGCAAGCAAAAAATTGAACCTTGTGTACTTGACGAAGCAAGAGAAGGTGATGTGAAAGGTTGGTAGGGAGGCTGCAAAACGAGGCTAAGGAAAAATTTTGGAGGGTGGTTGTAGCTACTACAAAACTTGGCGACACATTGGTAGAACTCCAACTCTCTAGATGGACATTGTTCATGAAAATCAAGTCTAACACCCCTTGAAGTATTGTTTAGTTCTTAGCTCATCTTGGTTTCACACTAGCTTGATTGTAAGATGTAGTATCTGCCAAGCCCTTGGGTGATTGACACACATTCCAAATCAAGGAAACAAAGTTGTTTCGATTGGGGTTGAGGGGTATATAGGTGCACAAGCAACATAGTCGTCAGAGTCTTAGTTTCATCTCTGGTGTTGCTCCACTGCGAGTAGACCTGGACAGTACCTCGGTGGAGTCAATAGGAACACAAGCATGGATTTGCTGCCAATGAGCGTGGTCAGTACCCCAATGGAGTTACTTGAATCACGTACCTATGCAGGAAGCCTTTCTCTTCTTTTGCCTTATTCATCTTTCATTTTGAATTTTTTGAATTTTTTTTCGTTTTTCATTTTCAACTGTGCATAGCACTTATTCATTTTAGAGGCGGAAGAGGGATCCCAACTTATTGAGAGTAGAAGAATATGTTCTAGTAGAGAATTAGTTTATTGTATCTCTAACGTGCCTGTTAAGGTTTTCCCCCTCACCTTACTCTACTTGACTGAGCTGACATGGGTTAACCCAAAAAAAACCGACTAGAGAAGGTGACACTAGTTAGCGCGCAAGCATTGTGTTTTCACCAAGGTTCACTTTGAACAGTATGTATTTTCCTTCGACGTATCATGGAATAAAAGTAACAAGCTCTTCATATAGAGGTAAGATGATAGATAACCAAGTAGTGATAGTTGTAAAAGCCCTCCTGTACTTCACCCAACTCATTTCAAGAGTCATACGTGGTTTCATGCAAAACTAACCAATGAACAAAACGAGTGAACTAAATGAAACAAGTGAACTAACAAACAACAAAGCAAAGCAAGAGCAGAAGCAAAAGTGAAGGAAAAATGAGTAAGCAAACAAGCAAGCAAACAAACAAACAAACAAAACAAGTAAGAAAACAAGCATGCAAGCAAAGTAATTGAAAGCAAACACTACTCCTACTCCTACACTAATGGTACATGGGCTTGATCACGTGAAGTGATATTTCCAATGCAGCCACCGATGCATTGGTTGACCCATGTTGGTGAAGGCTTCGTTCGTGAGCAACCTAGTTGTGTGAACCTGTTGAAAATGCAACAAGATGATGGAGCTTAGTGGATCATGGATCATGGTCTATGAGTTGCAGGATGCTATGGTGCAAAGTCTATTTTTAGACATATGGATCATGGTCTATGAGTTGCAGGATGTTGTTTATGGATGATTGGTCATGTTGGGAAAAATAGATGGATTTCTATTTTTGGTTCACAATGGTGTGATCAGAGTCTATTTTTAGACTGCCAGGTAAAAATAGAAACAGTCAAATATTATTAGCCCTTAGTAATATTTGGACTCTAAACTTTATCTTATTCTCTTGGAGCACTTCAGTTGGAGCTACAGATGTGGCATAGGAAACTGACTGAAGGAATCACATGGTTACCTATGGGTTGACTGAGTTATTGCATGAAGGACTTCAGTTAGAACTCAAGTGGTTGAGTTATGTGGAGTTAGATGAGCAATTAATGGAGTTGTGTTCAGTTTGACTTAGTTGAACTAGTTGTATTTAGTCTAACTGGCCAATAGACTAAGTGATGATTTGTGTGAATTAGTTATTAATTAATTCACTACTTATTAACTCATAATGCAACTAAAGAATACATCAGTTAACTCAGTGCATGGACAGTTCAACAGAGACAGGTGTTAGAGGTAAGTGAAAGGGTGAGTTGTGACTATCAGTTGTGCATGAGATTTGCACATGCAATGGATTGAGTAATTCCAATGAGGCCAAGGGAAATTGTAGCTTGTTCTCACGTGATTTTTCCAAGTAAATATGAGTTTGGTTGAGCCATCATCATTATTCTCATGCAGGATTATGCAGTGGAGGCAGACAAGCAACAGAGGTGATTTGAACCAGTGATTGATTCAGATCTGAGCTAGTTTGTGTGTAACAGGTGGAGATAGTACTGAGTACTTGCGAGGAGTATTGTATAATGTATTGTTACATGTTCTCAATCAATACAATATACAGATAGTTTGGGGTTTTCAACTTTATGCATTCCCCGGGTACATACTGTGTTGATATGTGTGATTGATGCTTCAATGTGTGCATGCAATTGTTTCTTTAATACTGCAAATTGATGATCAACGTAGAGGAGGTTATGTATTATGCATGTATTCCGCAGTTAGTGTATAATCAGGATAATATCTGTGAATAAGTGTCATATTATTCAAAATTTCTATATGGTATCAGAGCTGGTTGATTTGTAGAGCAGGTTCTACATGATATCAGAGCAAAGTTGATCATCGGATCTATTATTCAGAAAGTGATTACATTTTATTTCTTCAGGCAGAGTCTGTAATCAGGCCAGGTAGCTTCTAGATTCATCCTTCTTTTGGAAGGTGAGATATCCGGTGAATGCCCATACAGTTAATCTCTGTACGAGAAATACTTTGTTCTCACGAATTTTAGATCAGAAGTGGCTGAGTTTTTGAGCTGGTGGAATGGTGCTCAAGGATAAAACTAAGAAAAATTAACTGTGAGAATGGAGACAGTATGCCCCAGTATCTCACGAAGTTCACCCAATGTCGGGATGAGCTGGGAAGTGTGGGGGTAACTGTTGAGGATGAGGATATGGTGAGTCTAGCTATCCTTGGCTTTCCTAAGAGTTGGCATAGCTACCAGGACTCGGTGAATGGAAGGGAGAAATTGCCAGGATGGGAGAGACTTTGGTTGGATCTTGTGCAAGAGGAGATTAGACGGTGCACCAGAGACAGTTCTTCATCTATGCATGATGAGGAGAACTGTGACTTAGCAAGTAAGGCGAAGAAGGGGAAGGGGAAGGTTTCTCTTTCCAAATCCAGTTCTTCCAATGATGGGAAGAAGGTTAACAAGTCGAAGGTGAGATGCTTTCGTTGTCATGAGTTGGGCCATTATGCTACTAATTGCCCAAAGAAGAAGTGCAAGAAGGGATCCGGGGAAGGATCTGAAGGTGAGGCACTTGCTTCACAGTTTGAGTTGGATTTCACACTCTTCACATGCATGGTTTCATCCATAATGGGAAGTGGTTGGTTTCTTGACAGTGGAGCTTCTTTCCACATGACCGGTGACAAAAGTTTGTTCAGTACTTTGGAGGAGAAAGATCTCCAGATACTCATAGGGATGGGTAATGATGAGAAGTATAGGGTCTCAGGTGTAGGCACGGTTATTTTTTAGAGGGAGCATGGAGATCGCCTTACCTTGACTGATGTCAAGTATGTACCACGACTAAAGAGAAACTTGGTGTTGATCGCGATGCTGGAAGACAAAGGCTATGATGTACTCTTCAGAGAGGGAAAGGTTTTCCTTAGACACATCATCACTAGATAGGTGAAGCAGATTGGTTCACGGGTCAACAACCTATATTCTCTTGAGGTTCAAGATGCATGCAAAGCCTTGAGCAGCAAGGCAACTAATGGAGACATGGTGGTTGAGAGGGAGGGTATATTACCTCTCAACATGTAGAGCCAGAAGAAGCCTTAGACAATTGTGGAGGAGCCACGATTGGTGTAGTAGCTTTAGGAGGTTGTGGAGTAGAGGTTGTGGAGTAGCCACAACAGGGGAAGCTGAGTGGAGATTGAGTAGAGACATTTACTCATGCAGAGACCTCCAGTAGGGGGAAACTTCGAACCAAGTGGGCTGAGGGATTGCATGCAGCCATACCTCCAGGTAGGAGGTGAGGTGATGTGGATTGATAGTCCCAAGGAGGAGGGGCATGATCCTTGAGGTACCCACCCTCTTGGATGAGACCTTGCTACGGGAGCCTCAATGTGGAGTAGCAGGAAATGACTGATTGGGTAGAGACAGATGCGGATGGAGTGGTAGAGAGAGCGATAGTGCAGGGAATCCTAGAACAACGCATAGCTAGCAGGCTGCAGCAATGCAAGAGGCACAAGTGTTTTGCACAGTGCTAGGTGGCACAGAGAGGTGTGCAATGGTGCGAGATGCATGAAGATGTTGTAGTAGCATAGATGTCAGAGAGGGAGCACTTGTCAGCAGTAGGTAGAGTTTCAGCATCAGAGTATGTTCCTAGCTCAATGGAGTGGTTAATTGGGAGTGTTTTTGTTCCAAGTGTTGTTGGAGCAGGTGGAGCGGGTAGATGTGTTGCATGCAGAACATTCCAGAGTTACAGGATCGGGTTTGAGAGGAAGCCTTTCTTGTTGAGAGGAAGTGTTGAAAAGTGTGCAACAAGAAATTATTGTTGAGAATGAAACAAGATGATGGAGCTTAGTGGAAAGGAGTCGCCTTCACTAAGTGGTCCCGCAGGCAAGTTTTTGCGCAAAGTCTATTTTTAGACTATGTCTATTTTTAGACATATGGATCATGGTCTATGAGTTGCAGG
>APFE031458082.1:499-85493 GCA_000404065.3 Pinus taeda | reverse complement strand
TGATTTAAGGCCATCCCAAGAAAATTCTTTCTTAACCCTGTGGTAAGTTTTTAAAAATCCTGAGTGCCCTCCTAAGGGAGAAGTGTGCAATTCCATAAGAATCTTTTGTTTTAGCTGGGAATTCTTACATAGGTATAAGCGATCTTTGTACCATAAAGAATCATTTTTCCAGCTAAATGTATCAGACGTACTAGAATCTTTACCCCGGACAAGACAATTATTACTTCAAAATGGCTTTACAAGGTAAATCATGTAGCAGATGGAAGTATGGAAAAGTATAAGGCTCGTTTTGTTGCTTGTGGTTTCTCTTAGAAGGAAGGTATATACTATGATATTTGCACCTGTTGCCAGATATACGACCATCTGCTTGATCATAGCCCTTGTGGCTTCACAAGGATGGAACCTACATCAGATGGATAGACCGCGTTCTTGCACGGTTTGATCAAAGAAGAGGTCTATGTGGAGCAACTTGAAGAATTTGAGATTTATGATTGAAAATCTCATGTATGCAGGTTGAAGAAGGCTCTCTATCGGATGAAGCAAGCACCCCGAGCATGGTATGAGAGGATCGAAAACTACTTGATGAAGCTGGGATTCACTAGGAGTGAAGCCGATCCTAACCTTTACCTTAAGGTTGGAGATGACAAGCCTTTCAGACTGGTGTTGTATGTGGATGACCTCTTTCTAATAGGTGCATACCCTCTCATTCTCAAATGTAAGAGGGAGTTGGCTTCTGAATTTGAAATGAAGAACCAATGACTTGAAGTGTGGGAAAAGCCAAGGGAAATTTTCCTATCTCAAGGAAAATATGTGGTGAAGATTTTGAAAAGATTTGGTATGGTGGACTGCAAGCCTGTGACTACCTCGAGGATCTTAACTTTCAGAAGTTATATGGTAGTGATGTTGGACAAGATTTGGGAAATTCCTATGAGTTTCAAAAACTAATTCGCATTGATTCTTGGTGAACCTCCGTCCAAACATATGTTTTTCAGTTAGCATTGTGAGCTCATATTTGGTTGAACCTCACTAGATTGGTGCCAAGAATCTTCTGAGATGTCTTCGGGACACAATCTCTCATGGATTGAGATACATTGCTGGAAATATGAAACTGCATGATTATTCGAATTCTGATTATGCAGGTAGTATGGAGGATCACTGGAACACTTTTTAATGTTGTTTCTCTTTGGATTCCGCTTCAATATAATGGATGAGTAGGAAGCAGAAGTCGGTTTCCATAAGCACCACTGAGACCGGATACATATCTACGATTATGATCTCGTATGAAGCTGCCTGGTTGGGGAAGCTCTCCAGTGAGATATTTGAACACATACCACCTTGATTCTCTATAACAACCAGAGGTGGGATTCAATTATTGAGGAATCCCATATTCGTCGATTGCTCCAGTAGATAGACATCATTTAGGATATGGTAAGTCGATGAGCAAGGAGGCTCCATCGCAATAAGATGGTGTACAGGTCGATACACCTTGTCAAAGCCCTGAGGAAAGATCTAATATATGATTTTCCCAAAAAACTTGGAGTTGTCAAGAAACCCTTGTACAAGGGTCCTGCATGTTGCATACATTGAGCTCTAGGAGCTCTACGGGCTTGTGGTTCTTACTAGAGCAACACACGACCATAGGGTGACTCACCCTCCCCTGGTGGTGCGCACTGGAACAAGATGATTTGCTCTCTTGTGGGACAAGATGATTCACTGTCTTGTGGAATAGGATGATTCGCTCTCCTATGTAGCAGGTTGATTAGTTCTCCTGTGAGGCCTGGATTGATGTGTTCTCCACGGTGATCGTAGCAGGATTGATGTGTTCTCCTGTGAGGCCTGGATTGATTTGTTCTCCATGGTGGCCTGGATTGATGTGTTCTCCATGGCGATTGTAACTGGATTGATTAGTTCTCTTATCGAGGCATCCTACCCATGCAGTCTACGACTCATGGGAAGTACCTGTCATTTGATCAATGAGTAGGGAAATGAAGTTAGGGACCATAGTAGTACCAATGGATGCATCGTTGTATCTATCGTACTCCCTACGCTAGGATGACTTCCATTGATCTGGGATCAATGATATTGGTCTAGGACCAGTGGTAGGAGTTGTACCATACTATGACACTAACTTTGGGTTAGTTGAGACTGGTCTGGGACCAGTGGTACATACTCTGAGACTGACTTCGTGTCAGTGTAGTACTGGTTTGGGACCAGTGAGAGTGGTACATACTATGACGTTGACTTTGGGTCAGTTGAGACTGGTCTGGAACCAGTGGTACACTCTCTAAGACTGCGATACTGGTCTGGAACCAATGGTAGGAGTGGTACTTACTATGAAGTTGACTTTGGGTCGGTTGAGACTAGTCTGGGACCAGTGGTACGCACTCTGAGACTGAATTTGAGCCAGTGGAGGATGATACTGGTCTGGGACCAGTGGAGTTGTACGCACTTTGACGCTGACTTTGGGTTGGTTGAGACTGGTTTGGGACCAGTGGTACATACTCTGATACTGACTTTGAGTCAGTATGATACATCCTTGATCAGTTCTTCTTCTTCATAATTCAGACAAAAGCAGAGCAGAACAGAACAAAGCAGAGCAGTGCTTAACAGAGCAGAACCATACAGATCAGTACAAGGTAGAACAAGACAAAGCATAACAGGTAGAATAGAGCAGAGTATGACAAGGGTTAGGCTGTACAGGGCAATGCATTTGATGGATGAATAGTAATGACCGATAGATAGATTATAGATGAAGTTCTCCCTAGTTGAGAGGGAGTGTTAAAATTGGCAACTAGGCAAAAATTCATGTGGGTCATCTTATTCATGGATGATAATATTTTTATTAGATTCCTCTCATCGAGAGGTGTAGGATTGATATAAATATCATTCGATTTCGATAAGTATTGATGGAGATATGAATTTATTTTGATTATGGAATTATTATCAAGCCGACCTACAACTCATGTAGGCTTAGAAGTCCAACAGTCGCATATATTCACACACCAACGTTGCAGATAAGAGTCTCTTCTCTACTGCGTAGAAAAGGGTCTCTCCCTCACACATGTAAAGCCAGAAGCTATTGAACCTGAAGCTGCAACTGCAGATCCAAAGTTTGACCAGTGTTGACCATCAGATCTTCCCCTTAGAACTACATTGTAGGTCCATCTGGATCTCCTCTGAAATCCACAACTTTTGGTGGTGGAATCAAGTCAATCCAACGGATGGTTTGCAAGATATCGACTGCCCTAGTTTGAAGGAAGCTGCTGAAAATGAAGTTGCAACTGCAGAATTAAAGTTTGACCTGCGTTGACTAGAAGATCTCCTCATCTGAACTACACTGTAGGTCCATCTGGATCTCCTCTGAAATCCGCAACTTTTGGTGGTGGAATCAAGTCAATCCGACAAACAGTTTGCAAGATATCGACTGTCCTAGTTTGAAGGAAGCTGCTAAAACTAAAGCTGCAACTGCAGAAGTAAAGTTTGACCTACGTGGACTAGAATATATCCTCATCTAAACTACGCTATAGGTTCATCTAAACCTCCTCTGAAAGCTGTAACTTTTGGTGGTGGAATCAAGCCGATCTGAGGATCGGTTTGTGAGATATCGTTTGCCCTAGTTTGATGATGAAGCTGCTAATGCTAATGCTGTTGATCTAGGGTTTGCTACTGCTGATATAAATCAGATTTATTGTACTATTTCTCTCTGCTGAATTATTGAAGATAAAAGAATATTTGATCAAAGGGTTTCCCCACACATTGTGGGGTTTGTCCTTGGCTAGCCGCCACATCTTGTGTCTCTTGTCTTGGCTTGTTTTCTGTCGATCTTTTAATGTTCTATCTGCACTTTACTTTATGTACATGTGATTGCTAATTTGTGGAATATAATAAGTAAAAGAAGTAAACTGTTATAAGCATAGAAAATATCATAACTTAACAAAAGTAGACTATCTAATTCTAACCTTATATCATCCAAGGGCTCAGATTAAAACTGATGAGCTCCTTTTATTTTCTCTACCTATTTAATGATCTGCCAAGATTAAACTGTTTGGTCAGATTTTATTCTCTAACTATAAACATAAAATTAAAAGCATGGTATAATCAAGATTAAACAGTGTGATTTCCATGGATTGTGACATTAATAAAAAGCTGCACACAATCATTATTATGCATAAAAGTAAATAGTAGTGGCTTTTTTATTTGCACACTTTCATGGTCTCTTTTTGTTTTTGGGGTTCATATACTTCCATTTTTTGACCTTTTCTTATTCTTTTTGTCCTTTGGTTATTCTTTTAGGACATACCCTCTTTATCTTTTTTAATTTATTAATATGGAAAACATTTGCAGAAAGCAAAGGTATGTACAATATTACAAGGCTTAACCTTAGTCATTCAAAATTACGACTCCTATTGGTGTAGGAATCTAATAGTGGCCCCACTTGGGGATGGAATTTTCTAGTAAAATGCCAAGAACTTTCAAGATTAATGGCCTTCGAATTGTGGTTGATGTTACCTTGCAAAGTGTTCCTCTATGCATATACATTATTTATACTTATGACAATAAATCTTTCGAAGCTTAGGGCCTTCTCTTCGAGCTTCAACTTCAAAAATCACCATCCAATCCAAGCTATACTTTTTAAAATAGAATATGTACAAATGGGAAATGACAATTAGTAACTAGGTTCAAAGTAGTGTTTTAGCATTCGACCATTCAATGGCCCACTTTCTGCTTCTGTATCATCAATTTCTCTTAGGAAGAAAGCATTATTTCCTCTGTAAGCATAAATGACATAGGGACCCTTCCATAGGAAATCAAATTTCCCATGTTTACCTTTGTCTTCCCTCCTTGAATCCCACTTGAGCACCTTGTCACCAAGGTAAAAATATTCAGCGTTGGTTCTCTTATCAAAATTATTTTTAACCTTTTCCTGTGCAACTTGAGACCTGATGTAGACCTCTTCTCTGGTTTGTTGTAGATGAATAGTTCGGTTGATTCTTCTTTGGATACTATTTGGTTCAACCTGCAATTCTTGAAGTATCTTCATTACTGATACTCCCAAAGAGGATGGGAAGACAAAGTCCATCCCATACACTAGTTGATAGGGAGAAATACCAATTGATTTCTTAGTAGTCAATTTGTCTACCCATAAGGCATTGACCAACTTCTTATTCCAAGTTTTCTTATTTTCCTCTAGTAACTTCTTGATGATGTTTACTAGGCTTTTGTTTGAGGATTCTGCGAGTCCATTTCCTTGAGGGTAATAGGCTGTAGAATGACCCAAGATGATATGATACTTATTGCAGAAATCTATCATTATTTTGGATTTAAAGGTTACTGCATTATCAGTAATGAGCTTAGTTGGACATCCAAATCTTGATAGAATATTGGTTTCAAGGAAGGTTGTAATAACAGTGTATGTGGCTTTCCTTGAAGGTATGGCCTCTATCCATTTTGTGAAGTAGTCTATGGCTGTGAGGATCCATTTGTGTTGAGCAAAGGAGGGTCAATGAATTTCACCAACGAAGTCTAAACCCCATTGTTGAAAAGGTATTTCAATATAGATTGGCTTGAGGGGTAAAGGTAAAATCTTTTTCTTTCCCTAAAAAAATTGACATTTATGACAATAGGTCACATATTTTTTGACATCAGAAAACAAGGTAGGCTAGTATAAACTAGCTCTAAGGATTTTATCTGTAGTGGTCTTCTAGTAAAGGTGTCGTCCGCAGTCATCTACATGAAACTCTTGTAAAACTTTGTCAGATTCATTTTCTAATAAGAAATTAAGAAGAATACCTTCATGATATCTCCAAAACATAGCATTATCTAATATACAAAATTTCAAGGATTTCATCTTTAAAAACCTGCTTTTAATCCTAGAGAATTCAAGAGGAGCTTGTAAGTTCAGTAAAACATAAATAATATCAGCATACCAAGGGGATTCAATAAATGCCTAGCTGATTAGTGGAGTTGCCATCTCTTCTTCATTATCTACTACTGCAATAAAGTTTATATCCAAGGGCTGACAGCTTGATTCAACCATGAGCTTGGCTAAACCTTGGCCCTTGATTAACTTAGTAGGTTTGATTTCTATATCATACTCTAAAATAGTAGCAATCCACTTTCCTCTCTTTCCATCTGGACCTTCCTGAGTTAGGATGTCTTTGACTACTGAATTTGGAACGTAGGCTACTATATGAGAATATAAGATGTATACCCTGAAGTCCTTAATGGCTTTGACTAAAGCCAATACTTGTTTTTCCATTGTATTATATTTCAAAGGGGCATCTCTAAGGGCTTTGCTAAAGAAAGCAATGGGTTATTCATGGCCCTGGTCATTTTTCTGCAATAGAACTGTAGCTATTCTGTGCTCAGAAGCAAAGGAAATCAAGATGAAATCTCTATCAAATTTAGGGCTGATTAGCATGGGTGTTTTTGTTAAGGCCAGTTTAATGTCTTCAAAGAATTTTTAGCTTCAACAGTCCATTTTATGGTGGAATCTTTTTTCAGCATATTGTTTGGTGATCTAATTAATTATGCCAAATTAGATATAAATCTTCTAAGAAAATTGATTTTTCCCAAAAAATCTTGTAACTCTCTAATGTTCCTCGGGCGTTGTGTTTGCAAGATGGATTCAATTCTCATAGGGTCTATTCTTATACCATCCTTTGAAATTATATGACCTAACAACTTTCCTTCTTCTAACCGAAACAAAGACTTCTCGGGGTTTAAGGAGATTCCAAATTTCCTGCATTTAATAAAAACTTGTCTTAGATGATCCAAATGTTGATTGTTAGATTTTGAAAATACAATAATATAATCTAGATATATCACAAGGAAATCATGAATTTCTTTTGCAAAGGCTATATCCATATCCCTCTGGAAAGTGGCTCTCGCATTCATTAGCCCAAAAGGCATTTTCACATACATAAATGTGCTCCAAGGAGTAGTAAAGATAGTTTTAGGTTGGTCATGTGGATGAACCAAGATTTGATTGTAACTTGAAAACCCATCCAACAATGAGATTCTGGTTGATCCAACTACCCTTTGTAAAATGTGATCCATTTTGGGGAGAGGGTAATTGTCTTTTAGTGACACTTTGTTGAGGTTTCTGAGATCCACACAGAGTCCGATCTCACCAGTTTTCTTTCTAGTTGGCACCAAGTTTGAAACCAAATTAGAAAATCTGATTGGTGCAATTATTTTGGCATCATACATCCTATGAATTTCTTTTTCAATTGGAGGTAATAAGACAAGATTAATCCTTCTAAGTTTTTGTTTGAAAGGCTTTTGATTTTCTTTAATGGGGATTGTGTGCTGGATGATGTTGGTGTCATAGGATTTGAGGTCCTCATAACTCCAAGCAAAGACATCCTGAAATTATTTCAACAACTTAATGTATTTTAATTTTTCAGTGGGAGGTAATGATTTTGAAAGTTTGATCAATTTAGAATTTTCATTGGTGCCTATATTACATTCCTCTATATTATACCTTAGTGGTTCCATTTTAGGTTTCCTAGGAACATCATTTGAATCAAATAAATCTTCCAGAGGGATTAATCCCTTTGGTAAGACGTTATCCTTGAGATTAATTACTTCAGTTTCTTCACTGATTATTTCATCAATCTCAATTTGCTCTAAGTTATCTACATCTGATTTAGTAAATTTGGTTGGGTTGACTCTATCTAGTTCATTACCTTCTATCTCATTTATTTCTAACTCATCCCTAGTGACAAGATCTATGGAGGTATCAATATCTATATTGTTATTTACAAACTCTTCTTCTGAAATTAAAAAGTTATTTATTTGTTTGTCATTAGAAAATATTTTCTAGTTCTTCAAATTATCTGGAATTTCAAGTCTATGCCTAACTTTAGCAGTGTACCGACGGTTAGGTTGGAAGGGTAATTTGCAAGTGCTGACAAACATTGCTAAACTATGGGCTTTCATATTGTGTTTTCTAGGGATTACTGCAAGCTTTGTTTCTAGGAAAGTGTTAATTATTTCTACAATAGTTCCCCTATAACAACTTAATCTAGGGTCCTTTGTCATATATACAACATCAATCTGTTTTATAATTAGTTCAGAGTCTCCCATGACAAAAAATCTTTTAACACCTAGATTCCTAACTAGATTAAGACCTAAAATTAATGCTTCATACTCGGCCATATTATTAGTACATTTAAAATTCAATTTATATGCATGGCCCTCTGAGTGATTATTTTCCAAATTGTACATCCACACTTTTTCTCCTGCTCCAAACTTATTCACTGACCCATCAAATTCTAAATGCCATAATATCTCATGCTCATAATTTTCACTATCCCAACAAACGTTTCATCAATTATAGGAATTTGATCATCTTGTTCATTGAAGAGTTCTGTAGTTTGGTTAGTTTCATTTTGCGTAATTTCTATTTCTTTTGGTTCTATACTAGTACTGTCTGGAATTTCTTCTTGTGTTTGATCAGCATTATACTAGATAAAATAATCAATGTTTGAGTGTATGGAGTAGATGGGAAATTTTTGAGGCCAATCCTAGCTACTTACCATATATTTCATTAAGGTTTCTCGGTATAGTTTCTTAGGTTGTCCAAAAATAGAAATTTTTGCAAATGACATATCTATTCATAAGGATCCCTGAAGTTTGGCTCCCCATGATCTAGATAACAACATGCCATACTTTTGTGGGATGTTAGCAACTGCAATATCCATAAGCATGCTTTTGGCAGGATATTGGACTAAAGTAACACATAGGTCTTTAATCAATCCTAGACACTTTACTTGACTAGAGTCAAATGAGAATAATTCTTTATAAGGCCTTGTAATGTCTAGGTTTAATTTCTCCATTACTAATTTGGGCATTAAGTTATGAGAGGCTCCAAAATCCAACATTACATTGTGTAGAATTTTTTCGTGGATACTAAGGCTAATATAAAAAGGTGGAACTCCTCCTAATGGTTTGGCATTAACATTTGGACCAAATATGAATTCTGGTTGGTCATCAAACAAGTTGATAGAATTCTCATTTTCGGCAATGTTTAAGGTCTGGTTTATCTGTGACTTGTAAGTTTCATTCTTGATTAGTTATGTTAAAGGAACTAAATTTTTTAGCTTTTCTATCTTTGCTCCCAGATTGAATGGTGAAGAAACTTTTTTTGTATGAAGGTTTGGAATTTTTGAAGCAGGGATTTGAGTAGACTTGTCTTCTTTTCCTTTATTGGGGATCTCCTTATGTGTATTTTTAGATTTGGTGTTTTGAGTTTTTTCCACTAGTTCCTTAGGTGGAATTGAAGCAGATGGTGGATCAATAGAAGGTTGATCAGAGGTTATATCTACAATGATGGGGCCAGAAGGATTTGGGTTCTGCCTAGGGAGAATTTGGAGAATCTTTGAAACATGGGCTTCTTTTATTTTCTTAGGTTGATTTTGCACTGTTTTCTTGGTTTGGTTAGGGACATCAACATTCTTTCTGCTCCTTAGATTATACTGTTTATGTACTTCAAAAATGGCAGAATCATATCCTTATTTGTAATCAAATGACTCTCCAAACTGGATTTGTAATTGCTGCAACATATGCAGTTCTTAGTCATCTTGGGTCAGAAAAACAATGTCCTCATCATTTATCCCCATTAGGTTAATTTGTGTATATTGTTTAGGATCTTCAGAATGGGATGTTTCCACATAAGTTTCTTGAAAAGGAGGCCTAATGTTTTGATCTGGTCCATTTTTCCCAATGTTTTGATTTTGGTTTTTTCTAAAATTCGGGTTCCTAACTAGAGGTGCTTGTTGGTTATCCCATTGGGGTTTCCTTTCTATGTTATCTATTCTATCCATCAGTCTTTCCACACTTTTGGCTAAACTATCTATTTTGATATTAGATGGTGAAACTTCATCCTTAGTAGTTCCTCTTTTCTCATTTCTAACTCTAGCCCTTTTAGCTAACAAATTAGCTTCAACACTAACAGCTACACTTTGCATTTCTTCTAATGTTATGGGGTTTCTTTCCCTGATTTGGTATGCCTTATCTTTATCAAAACCATTAGGGAAATTTATTAATGCTAAGTCAGGTGGGGGTCTAAGGTTAACTAGGATGACGTTATATATACTGTTGAATCTGGTGCAATAATATTGGACAGTTACATTAGGGCCCCTTCTAATATTTTCATATTCTGAAAGGATTTGTAGGGGATTATTTTTCTTTTCCTATCTGTTAAAAAATTGCTAATGAAATGCTTCTAAACTATCAATACTATTAACATGCAATGCTCTAAACCATTTCCTAACATCACCAGCTAAAGTTTGGGCAAAGAGTCTCATTTGAACATTATCAGTGTCAATTTCGTGCAACTCAAAGTAATCTATTATCTTGTTGACATCTCATTGTGCAGTGTAATGTCCTGTGCCATCAAATTGAGCAATTTTACTTTGGTAGTCTGCTGGCATAGCACCAAGTTGGGCAGGTAAAACAAGAGGAGCATATCTATTTTCCATGGCTGTAAGCTGGGAGGGGTTAAGATGTGGATGAAGAATGGATGAAGAACCAGGACTAGTAGGTGATGAATGGGAGATGATAGGTTGGTGAGGAAGGGTAGGTACAAATGGTGGTGAAGAATGGACTTCAGAAGGTATTATTGATGAAGTTGAAGGGAATAATGGTGAACTTAAAGTAATGGATGATTGTTCAGAAACCTCAGGGGTTGTGGAAGTATTAATGGATGAATGTGGAGATTTTAAAATGTATTCATCAATGGATTTATTGGCCTGTTGAAATTCAAGGTCTGTAATAAAGTCAGGATCTAGAACAGTTTCACTGAGTGCATTTTCGAATTTTGTTCTAAAAAATGAAAGATCGAAGGACACATCAAAGGGAAGTTCTTCTAAAAATAACCACTCATCAGGACATGAACTAGCTTTAACTAATGGTATCTGGCTAACTAAACTTTCTTCTTTTTTGGATTTTATTGAAATTAGGTTAGGATTATCAACCACTAGGGCAGGATTTGGGTCTAGATTAGCCCTAGTAAAATGAGTCTTCTTGGAAGCCAGAATTTCAAAATTTTTAATTGTTTTTGTGAGTTTTTTTCAAGAAACTTCTAATAAATGGCTTTAAGAGGCTCAAAATGAAGATTTAGGATTTTCTTAAAGCTTTATTAAGACCGAGGATTTGAATTCCCCAATATGGTCGCCACTATGTTATCACTTAGAATTTTTCCCTAGAAGTTTCTTGAAGAAGGAAAGGACCAAGGTAACCACAAACCAACTTTTAAGCATAGGCTTTAGCCAACCTATGGCTCAGAGAGGGCTCTCTCTTTATGAATTAGCTTTGTTTATTGCGATTTTAGGCTAGTTTTGAAGGTTCAAGGGGTTTTTGATTTGTATTGAAGGTTGGATGGTGGAATCCTTAAAGAAAATGGATAGAATGATGACTTTGAACCGTTGGGCTATGAAGTCAAAGAAGGGAAATAGAACTAGAATTGACTCACTAAAGGGAGTGTTCAAAGGGCAAGCTAGCAGAGTAAAGTGCAGGTCTTTGGGACAACTATGTGAAATGGTCTTAACCAGGGTGAGAGAGAATTTAAGAATTCTCAGACCGGGATCAAAACGAGGAACAGAGGATAATTGAAAACAAAGGGAAATTAAGAATCCTTTGCTATAGATTATAGGGAGACCACCTAAACTAAGGAGCAATAAAGAATTCCTTAATGTAGATAATTAGCAGAAAACATTTAAATGCATAATAGTTAAAACATAGTGTAATGAAGCAAATTCTGAGATATCATTCCATATTATTGCATTCAGATTTGAAATACATTAAATATTGTGGAAAACTTTAAAGAAAGATAACAACAACAAGAGAAAATACTTGTTTGCACTTCGTTCTACACATGAATCCTATGAAATGTCTTGTCTTTATTCATTAATCCAGCTTGCTGGTCCAATCAATGAGACAATAGCTTACAACCTTTTGATAAAAAAGGTATATAGAAATGTCTAAGAATCCACCCTACATACTTCAAATTGTGAAGTATTTATGCAAAAATTATTACAAAATATCTCAAAACAAACTTGAGCTTTAATCTAGGAAATACAAATATCTTCTTGCAGGAAGATAGAGACAGTTATTGAACTGTTTCATGCTGTCGCTTTTATTGTGGTACTGCTGGCTTTTATGGTTGGATTTGTAGCCCTTTATGCTGGCTTGCTGTTGTGGTCTTTTACGTTGAAATCTTTTTTAACTTTTATCTTTCACCCGATACTCTTTGACACTGATACTGTTTAACCATGTTGACCTGTTTTCATCTGTTTACCTAACTGCTCTACTTTTACTGTGTAGTAACTCTTTTACTATAAATTTCTCATAGTAAATCAGTCATCTTTTCTCGCATTCTGCATCAGGTAACTTTAAATTCATCATTCGCCTATATATCTCATCAACCTCGGTATACTTGGCAAAATTGGGCTTGGTGATGAACAAGTGTTTTATGTCATGTTGGATAAAAACCAAGTTCTAAAATGTATTATACAAAAATTTGCTTGTCAGTAGTGATTTTATTGCTGAAGTGCTAGCTTTTTCTTTAGCCAACTGCCTGAGTCTATTATCATAGTCCAACTGTGTCATAAGTTTTTCATTAATGACTAATGGATTGGACAATCCTTTCTCCCTCAAAATTTGGAACTTAGCCATGAATGTATCAATGGCTACCTGCATGTTCTGGCAGTTTTCTTCCAAGTTCAGCATTAGGTTTCTCTTGGAAAGGACCTTCCTTATTTCCAAAATGTTTTCAATTTTGTCTTCTATATCCAACTCATGGAGCTCATACCTACTTTTTCTGTTAAGGAAGTGGATGAGTCTATTGGCGTAATTAGGAATGTCACCCAATTCCTCCTTGACCTTATGAATAGTTGCTGTAGCTATATTTATCAATTCTATCTACTAAAAAATAACTTGAATAGATGGCCAAATATCCTTGACGGAGTCAATGATATTGGCCCATAACAGTTCCTTGGCTTGCCCAAGGGGCTTCTCCAATGTTAAGTCTTTCTCCATAACTTTGACTCTTTCACTCATTCTATTGGCCTTTTGTGCCTCTTCCTTTTGCATAATTTGGGCAAGTTTGTAGTGAGTTTCTAAACTTGCCACTTTTTCTTTCAGCCTGTTCATTTTTGTAGCCTGAATAGACATTTCCTCCATGGATCTAACTAACTCTACTACCTTTTCTCCTGAGGTTCATGCTACTGATGTAGACTCCATTGTGACTGGCAATGCTATGGCAGGTGGAGCTGTAGGTGCTAGTGAAGCTCCTAGTGTGGAAGGGACTGCAGTAGATACCGTAGGGATGACATTTGTAGAAGTTGTGGCAATGTCAGTTTGTTTTAATTGGATCAAGCTATCCAATTCTTTCTCTGTCTGTCTTAGTTGATCATTAATTTTTAGGACCAAGTCCATCAACTCTTCATGTCTGGTTTGGCTCTCGAAGACTTCAAGTGTTCGAGGATGTTGCAGCTGAGGTATCTTTAATTGCTTCTTAAGTGCAGCAATATCACCATTTTTCTTCTTTATGAGTTGCTCGGTAGCCTTTATATCTTTGGGATCATGCCCCAACTCAATAAGTAAGTTTTCCAAAGACTTAATCCCTGTATCCTTGGCCTGTGAGGAGGCCTTCTCCAACTGAAACTGTGTCGAGATGTTGTTCAATGAGTTCTGTACCTAATGGGAAGCAATGGCTTTACTTGTAAAGGTGGAGTATATCATCTCTCCAACCTATTTATGCAGTTCTATTTGGTCTATGGGATGAATATCCCTTGCCAATACTTCAAAGTCAACCCTTTTTAAATCTGAAGATGTCTTCGGCTGCTATGCTATAGGTTTGATAAAGGACATTTGAAGTTTTCCCTCCTTGATATCAAAAGCTGACAGCAGTCTTGTTTGATTTGTGGGAGTGAGTTTCAGATATTGTGCATAAGTCTGAGCTTTGAGCTTCTCATTCCTCATTTTAATTTCTTTATATCTGTCCTTTATGTCTTGGTCCTTGTCAGCAGGCCTACTGAATGAAGACACTTCCACACTTAGCTGCCTCTCCAACATCTAAGTCTATGATGTGGAGGGATCTTGTATGTCTCTAGATGGGGTTGTGGGCCTGCTTCTGTCTACCTTTGTGTTGGTCACTTGTACTAATCCTTCTGCAGCCTCCTGTTTAGAGGCGGGTTTTAGCCTTGGCCTCTTTCTTTGGCTTGTTTCCTATTTTAGATTAGAGGTGTACATTCCTGAAGTGGAAGCTCGCTCTTTGCTTCTTTTCAGATTTTTCTCCTCATTATGAGGAGTTTGCATGATAAGAGGGGTACTCATGGTGGCTTCTTGCTATCCTGGTACCTGCAGAAATGAGCTCTCATCAAGTTGCCTCTCTAAATCAATCAAGGTATTCTCAATGTCTACCTTTGTACTATCTCTATCTATAAGAGTGTTCTCCAACCACTCATATTTATTGGCATAAGCTTCTATTTCAGGTATGGGGTGATGAATGTAAGTCCCCAATTTGGCCTTTTTCCTAAGTCTGGTCATGAATCCCTAGGGGTCATATATCCACATGAAACTCTTTTGGAATTTCATTTCTTGCAATATGCGATCTACTTCCTCCCCTGCTTCTCTTGAATTACAGATGAAAGGGCCCAATTGATCTTTGACTCTGAACTGGGTTTTTTTCTTGGCTGAAACAAAATTTACTTCATCTGAGTTCATTATTTGAATATAATACTCCAAAGAAAATAACCTCATGGGGAGGTATTTGGGTAGTTTATATGGTGCAAGCTGGCACCCATAGATCCTTATATCTGTGTGGTTTTGATATAGGTACCAATCTCCTACTTGGGTTTGTTTGGATAGCTGGAAGACCCTTTTTATTTCTGGACTTATCCTAGGTGGAGGATTGCTTGTAAGCATAGCCATGACTGGATGTACAAAAGAGTCTATAAAATCTAAATAAGTGTATGGTGATCCAAATTTGTGGAATAATGGGGACCAAAAAATGACAGACCTGGGCTAGCCCTTGGTAACAAGCTTTTGGAGAGTGAAAGGAAGTCTGGTTGATAATACAGTAACATATGATAGAGGACAAATGAGTATTTAAACACTCTTTCATTGCTCAATCTAGTAAACTTCTCATGCATCCTATCAGCTATAAACTCAACATAATTGCACAAAAGAGCAGGAGGCTGTCCTATGGTATAAATGGACATGAAGGCAAGTATAAGCTCATCAATGTATTCACTCGTAGTGTAGCCCAAAATGCATGATATCATGGTCACAATATTCTTGCCCCTTGTAGAGAAAATGGATGACATATATGGAGGGGGATATTTAGGAATATGTTTTTCTTCTGCAATGAAACTCTGGAGTTACTGGGCCAATATGGATGGATTTAACTTGGTTTATTGGTCTATCAAATCTCCAATTGAGAGAGGGGTTTAGTTTGGTGCTACTTGGAAATATAGCATTTCATTTATGGATTCAGCTATGATGGTAAACAAAACCTTTTGGTCATGAGACATGATAGTTCTACGGCTAGGGACGTAGCATGCATGGCACATGTGGACAATTTCTGGGAAGACATGTACTTGGCGGAACTGATACTTGGGTAAATTGGACTCCCAAAGGCCAATGTCATCTAAATGGTTCGGGTAGTTGTCTCTGCTCAAGCAATGAATTTTGAGCAGGAGCTTCGATGCACTGGTATCTTTTATTTGGAAGTCCCTGTCAGCCAGGGGAAGGTGGTCCAAGTCTAAATATGGAGTCATCACAGGATGAATGTCCATGAAGATAGGGGCAGCCATTCAATTCTTGTGGATTTGAATTAGGTGTTGGCAGTTTTTCAGAGGTTTTCAATGGAAATTGGGAAATTTCAAAGGGTTTTGGCCGCAAGTGTTTTTAAACTTAAGGTAATTTTCAATTAATTGACTTAATGAAAATACTTAACAAGCCGAATTTTTCCAAATGTGAACAAGGAGTGGTATTCTATGGTGAAATACCCGGTCTTGGGTGAATTGGCCTCAAATTGATTGTTCGCAGCAACTGTAGAGGTTTGTATGGGGTATGGGCTGAGAGGACAGTTTGGTTAACTACCACGTCTTTTGGAGCAAATTTGGAGGTCTATTGGTCAATTCAGCGTTTGGAGGAGTCGCAAAGCTTTTCACATTTTTATAGAGAAAATTAGTGAAAAGGGCGAATAGAGGGCTTTTCGGCCTTTTATAGAAAAATGATTGCTTTTGGCGGGTTCATTTACAAATGAATAGTTGGTGGTTTTTTCGGTTAATCGGAGAAGTAGTATTGGAGGGCCGTCGCACCGCTTTTGTGGCATGGGCGGTATTCGGGAGGGGTCACCTGATCTATCCAAGAGTGTGAAATGTAGCATTTGGGGGGTCGGGGAAAACCGCCTTATTGGGCGGGTAAAGGTTAGCGATCGGGTTCGGTCGATATGGATGTAAGCCATCGGATGAGGGGGGCGATGATCAAATAGTAGTCAAGTAGAGAAGATGCGCAGAGGAAATGAACGAGAGTTGAGGGGCGAGGCAAGGATTTTAATCACAATGGTTTGGGATTAATGTAGGAATTAATCCTTGGTTAAGTGATCGGGTGTTGCTTAATGACAAGATTAGGCAATCGAGCGGTGTTAAATGTCAGGATTAATTAATTTTGTCGGGATATGGGTGATTTATATAGTTTATAACTAAATTAGTGGTTGGGTTATTTACATAGGGATTTAGTTAATATACGAGAAAAGGGATATGGGGGAATTATATAATAAAATTAGAAATTAATATGAAATCTAATGGGCAGAGTGGGTTTTTCCTAAGTAAAAAGGTAAAACATAACATTTCTGTGCACTTCGCTTTGTACATAGGATAAAGTGTTTTTTGTGGGTTGTTGAGAAAAAAAGGGATTTAATCATAGGATTTTTACTTTTCATAAGCAAATGGTGTTTTACCTTAGGAAAATGGGGTTTTATTAGGGAAATGAGGGAAAATGAAGGGAGATGAATTTTCATGAAGTGGATTCTAGCACTTGTGTCTATAAGTCATTAAGTCGAGGGTCCCGTCCCTCCAAAAGTCAGAGAAATGCTCTGAGCCTCTTTGAATTAAATGATTTAAGTACTTAGAACTTATTTATGGGAAATTAGTAAGTAGAGGGGTGAAATGACTGAGGGGATGTTAAATAGACCAAGTTGTAAACCATTGTCCTTGCTTTGTTTACTTCTTATGCACACATTTGAAAAATGCATTTAAAACATGACAGAAGTGCTTTTGTGTAATCACTTGATATTTCTGCAACCTTTCTTCTACTTACTCATTTACTTACTCTACCATTTCTTCTTCATTTTATTTGGGTGCATTTAGGCTAGCAAACCCTTATCAATCCTTTTCTTTTACAAATTAGACTATCTAATTCTAACCTTATATCATCCAAGGGCTTAGATTAAACTGATGAGCTCCTTTTATTTTCTCTACCTATCTAATGATCTACAAAGATTAAACTATTTGGTCAGATTTTATTCTCTAACTGTAAATATAAAATTCAAAGTATGGTATAATCAAGATTAAACAGTTTGATTTCCATGGATTGTGGCATTAATAACAAGCTGCACACAATCTTGTTATGCATAAAAGTAAATAGTAGTGGCATTTTGATTTGCAGACTTTCATGGTCTCTTTTTGTTTTTGGGGTTCCTATACTTCCATTTTTTGACCTTTTCTTATTATTTTTGTCCTTTTATTATTCTTTTAGGACATACCCTCTTTATATTTTTTAATTTATTAATATGGAAAAAATTTGCAGAAAGAAAAGGTATGTACAATATTACAAGGCTTAACCTTAGTCATTCAAAATTACGACTCCTATTGGTATTATCATTATAAAACATATTTATAAATGAATGAATCAAAGGAAAATTTATATTGAGTCAAAGTTCCATTGTAACTTTTAAAGATGAAAATTTGAAATTTGAAATGAAAATTTTTACTCCAAAAGTGACAACTTAGCTTCCCTCCAAGTTAAGTCAGTCGTGGCCAAGAGACACTTCCATTCACTCAAGAAATACTACTATGTAAAGGTAGCTCGACCTCCTCCATTTGGGCATTCACATTCTCTCACACAAGACAATTTCTTGGAAATCAAGCAAAGGAAAAGAAGGACAAAAAAGAAGGTATATTTTTATCTCTTCTCTCTCTAGCAACTCACACATGTGGATTGATCTCTCTCTCTCTATGGTTCACATTTTTCTTGGGAACTATTGTATGGGGGAAAATTTCTAGGTAACTGGGGCAACTGTTGTAGGGCCAAAATCCTGTGGCAATCGGGTATTGGAAGAAGGCCAAAATTATGGGTTGGATAGGCAGAGAGAAATGAAGGATCATTTGGGTGACTTGAATTGGAGGAGAAGACTAGGTTTGAACATAGGTCTAGATGTGTCTCTCGTTGAACAAGAATAATTTCTCTATTGAAAAAGGTTGTTGGGTTTTTCCCCTTTGTGGGTTTTTCATAGGGTAAATCTCTTCTTCTTTTGTGTGTTATGATATCTATTGTTCCTCTATTATTTATGGTTGAAGTTTCTAAAATATAATTGTTGAATGATATATTCGATTAAGTTTAAAAGAAGATCTACATCAAAAGTAATTATTAGAATTTCAGAAATATTCTGTTATCCCTAATTGCACTAAGAAAATCAACATGGTTTCAAAGCTTTGGTGAAAGAAGAAGAGAACGTTTAGATCACCATGAGAAATCCCTAGAAAGCATTTTATTCAAGTCCTTACAATTTACTTTCTATGGCTACATTTATGGAATCTGAAAACAAGCTAGAAGGAAAATCAAACTTTAGAGCTTGGAAAGTTAGAATAGCCAGTCTTCTTACTAAGAACGAGGTTTGAGATATTCTTACAGGGAAGGTTACTAAAGTTGTTGATGAAGAAGGGAAAGTAAAATTCAAGGAAGATGACATCAGTGCTATGATTACTATATTAGAATCCATTAGGGATCATTTGGATCCCTACATTCAAAACTTGATACCTCAAAGAAGATGTATGATGCCCTGATGAATCTCTACACTATCAAGAATGTTGTTCAATCAATGAGCTTGAAGAATGAATTATGAAATAAGAGATCAAATTCAAGAAATTGGAGAATCCATCCCTGACCAAGAACTAGTGATTACAACACTCAATGGTCTTCTTAGATCATGGGATTCTTTTGCAACATGTATAAGTGGTTGGAAGGAAGCTCCTAGATTTGAAAAGTTATGGACATCTTGTGTTCAAGATGAAGCAAGATTGATGATTAGAGATCATCAAGATGAATAAGTTCAAACCCTTGTAGCTCGCTTCAAGAACAAGGGAAAGAAGAAGTTTGGGCCTCATCACAAGAATTCAGGGTAAGGGAAGCCTTAACCACGTTCTCCAACTCCCATCACCATTGAGGAATTAGTTAGCCATCAGGAGGAGGAATTCGAGAAAGATAAGAAGAGATCCAAGAAAATAACCTCCATAAAAATCAAAGGAAAACAACAAAAAATTCCACAAAAAAGGTTGAGTACCAAGGGAACGAAGATTCCAAAACAATCCATCAAGATATAGGAATGACCTACAGAGCTACAAAAAGAAACAGAAGAACAACAATAAGTTATTATGCAACTACAAGAAGAAATGACACAACTACAAGAAGAGACACAATAGCTACAAAAAGGGATTGTGGGGCTACAAGAGATAGACCCCCAACTAGACCTCAGATCTTACTATGCCTAGATCATATGCTTCCTATCCACTTCACAATCCTGAATATCCTTTGATTAGAAAACGAGAGGGGTAGGACCCACAGATGGATGCATATTTCCAAATCAAAAGGAATTTAAGTTGTGGGTATCATGGAGGATAAAATGAATAAGATGGGGGAAGAGATGGCTGACCTCAAGTTTAGAGAAGCCAATATAAGATACCACCTCTAGAATGAGAATACAAATCTAAAATCCCAGCTATAGGAAAAGGAGGAACAACTTTCCACCATGGCTAGTTTGTCCATGGAATCCATACACTATAGGCCTCCATCAAAAACATATTTTTGATTCCTTAAATATCAATGGTACCAATTTTAGATTAAAATATTGGCCCAACATGGCTCCCTTACTTTCCAATACATAAAAAAATTCATTTATTTATGTTGTAGGTGCAACATTGAAGATAGGGCTAATATGACAGAACTTTATATGAACAATTTAATATTGGTTGATATGCGTTAATTTTTGCAACTAGGATCAAATTTCACATTGGAAAAATCAAATGATCAAGATAACATATGCATTAAATTCCTCTTTTCGAGAGGACCAAAATCAACCTAAATATCACCTAATTAGGTTAAACAGAAGTTAAGATTTGAATTATTTTATTCATGCATACATTATGGAATGGGTCGACCCTAACCACATGAGTAACTGGTTGGGACAATCTTAGCCCTAATTTAACACTAAGGAAAACCTATAAAAGGAAGCGACCTGAAGCTCATTTGATCACATTATCATCATCTTTCTATTCTTTTATTTTGTTTTGGCTCACACAGGTTCATCAGCAGAAGTTTGCATTGGGTCTGAAATTATAGGCAAAAGGTTCGCTCTGGGTTAGGGTTTCCTGGATCTTAGTCACTAGCACAAATCTGATGTTTTTCATCCTTGGTCATTGGCACAGAGTAGGCAAAAGAGTGACTTTGGTTCTTTGGTTGCTCAGAGACAATTCAGTGAGAGAGACTTTGGGTTCAGAGGCAGTTTGGAAGGATTCAGTGCCCAGTCGCTCGCATCATGTAGACCTTAGAGTGACCCTATCGTCATAGTCACTCGCATAGCTCATCTATGGTGTCACTTTGGCTCTTTGGTCGCTCGCACAACTTGATAAGTGAGCGACTTTGGGTCTTTGCAGTTCAGTGCCAGAGTCGCACGCATAGAGACCTCACGAGTGTGACTTTGTAGCTATAGTTGCTCACACACTGTATTTGTGAAAGTGAACCAAAAGTGTCAGTCACTCATAGATAGTATAGATGAGAGCGACCCAGTTCACATCTAAGGTTTTGACATCTTGAAATCAACGAGCTTCAGTGATATGGTAGATTAGGGTTTCTCTGTTGTTATAACAGATATGTAGATCTGAAGATCTAGTTCATTATTATCTGCTGCAAATCATATGTATTGAGCTCATTTTACTCTCTGCTGAAATATTTTTATGATCATCTGTTAGACCAAGAAATAACTCCTCAAATCAAAACTCATATTATTCATTCAGGTTGTTTATTATTATATACAAGAGGGAGTGACTGTTCGGTTCATCTCCCGATGACTCTCTATCTTCTCTATTATTTATTTACATTAATTACAGCTATACACCCAATCCCTCTAATTAGTTGTCAACATTCCCCCCTTAATATGAAGGGATGTTGGTGAGTCCAAGCATCATTCTGTATCTTTCAAGATTTTCTCTTCCAAGTGCTTTGGTGAAGATGTCTGTAATTTTCTGATTAGTGGAACAATGGTGGAGATGGATTGTTTTGGCCTCAACATGATGTCGAATCAGATGATATTTAGTATTGATGTGCTTTGTTCGATCATGGAACTTTGGGTTCTTGGCCAAATTTATTGCAAGGGTATGTCAATCATGAGTGGAGTCGATTTTACTTGTTTTACCTATAAATATTCAAGAATTTTCCTGAGCCACACAATTTCTTTTGTTGCCTCAGCTGCTGCCACATATTCTGCCTCTGTTGTGGAATCTACTGGAACTGATTGCTTGCATGATCTCCAGGAGATAGCTCCTGATCCAAGAATCATAGCATAACCTGAAGTATATACCCTAGTTTTTTTGTCTCCATTGAAGTCTGAATCAGAGTATCCAATCAAGCTAAAGTCGCCCACTTGTGTATACTTGATTCCAAACTCTTGAGTTCCCTTCAGGTACTTTAGAGCTCTTTTTGCAGACGTCCCCCACAAGGCTTTTGCATAAATCTGGAGAGGATTCCAACAACAAATGAAATGTCTGGTCTGGTAGTAGTTAGGTAGTTGAGACTTCCTACAAGATGTCTATACTTCGTTGCATCCTCAAATTCTTTTCCTTCAATGGATGTGAGCTTTAAGTTTTGTTCCATTGGAGTAGTCAGAGGATTGCATTCAGTCATGCCAAACCTATTCAAAAGATATCCAATGTAATTCTTTTGAGAAAGGAATATGGACTTCGGATATTGAGTTACTTCAATACCAAGATAGTAATGAGCATAGCCCAAATTAATCATTTCAAAACCTTTATTCAATTCCTTATTTATGGATGAAATGTAGCTTTCATTGTTCCCTGTCATCAAAAGATCATCTACATATACCACAAGATATACAACTGTTTTGCCAACTTTCTTGAAAAACAAAGTTGCATCATCAAGATCATAATGTTTGAAATTGAGTTTCAGAAGATGCTCAGCCAGTTTTTCATACCAGGCTCGTGGTGCTTGTTTGAGGCCATATAAGGATTTCACAAGTTTTCATAATTTATATTCATGTCCTTTCATAGCAAATCCTTCAAGCTGGGACATAATTTTTTTTTCTTTTAGATCTCCATTCAAGAAAGAATTTTTTACGTCCATTTGATGGAATTTCCAACCATTTAGAGCTGCTAGGGAAAAGAGTGTCCAAATGGTAGCCCATTTTGCTATGGGGGAAAATTTTTCCTCATAATCGACCCCTTCCTTCTGTGCAAAACCTTTTTCCACAAGCTTGGCTTTGTGCTTGTCAAGTGAGCCATCAACTTTATACTTGTTCTTGTAGACCCACTTGCAGCCAATTGGTTTAGTTCCCAATGGAGGATCAACCAGCTTCCAAGTGCCATTTTTTATCAGGGCATCATACTCCTTTTACATTGCTTCTTTCCATTCATCATGAGAAGCAGCTTCTTTGAAGAAAGTTGGTTCAAAGTCTGTAGACAAATTGAATTCACAATCATAAGAAACATCCATATCAACAAGGGAATCAGAGTCATGTACATTACCTCCATTTTTCCGGTTTGAATTTCTAGTTCCTGTCTTTCCAATCTCATCAAAATGAACACTTTCAAGTGTCTCTGTCAGCCACTTTGGGGGACCTTTCTCAGATGGTCCATGCTGCTCCATTGATTGAGTTGGGATTGAATCAAGATTGACTCTCCCAATTCTGTCAATCACATCACTTAAAGTATCATCCATTATTGGAGTTTCATGTAGGGGAGAGAGTTCTTTAGAAGAAGATTCCACATATTGATCTAGTATAGGAATCCCCCCTTCAAGATGTGGAATCTGTTATCACTCAGGTTGTTCCCCAAAACTTGTGAGAAAAGGGAATACGGCTGAGGTAACCACTAACCAATCTTTTAGATGCAACTTATAGCCAAACTGTATCTAGAGAGGGCTCTCTCTTTATAATTCAACTTTGCTTTTTGAAGTATTTTATGCTAGTTATGATGTGCAGGGTTTTGTTTTAAGTTTGTTTGGATGGTGATTTTAAACAGAGTTGGGATGCAAGTCTGAAACAGTTTATTCCATTGGGCAAATGGATTCTATGAAGATGGATTGCTGAGTGTGTTTCTCTGATAAATGGAAATACTACAGAGCAAGATAATCAATTTTGGAACAATTGTGAAATCTAGAAATTGATGCAATGCAAGCCAGTGGATGAAGGGCAATTAAGAATCCTTCATCATGATGGCAGAGGGAAAGTGTATGAATATTATCAAGGAGTAGTAAAGAATTCATTGGCAACTTTCAAAGTGAAATAATCAGTTGAAACAGAAGCATCTAAGAATTCCTGTTTATCCTAATTCTGAAGAAAACATAAATAACAACAGGGATTGAACACATAGTGTATTTAAACAAGTTCTGGGCTATTCTTTTTCCCTGTTACTAAGATTATGAAACATATATGAAATTCACAAACATAGAAAACACAAAACACAGTTTAGAACAACTTATTGATCCATAGCAAGACACAGGAATTCTGTAGTAGAGCCCAGAACATCAAATCCACATTCAGGCGGTCCAGCAATAGTGCACTTCAACAACCTTTGTATTAAAAAATCTCAGAGCTACGACGTGGTCCAAAGAGGAAAATCACCAACCCCGAATACATTTCTTGGGGAGGTATTTATACAAAAGAGAGTTACAAAATATATTGTGGATAAGATATCAAGCAATAAATTCCTTAACCTACTCTGACAAGGGAATAAATGTAGAAATAAATGTAGGAGTAATTGTTGTTGTGCTGGCTGCTTTAACTGATAAGATATTTTGAATTTTTTAATTCAGGAAGTTGGCTGGTAGCTGTGTCTTTGTTTTGCGTTCCTGCGTTGCTGTCCCGACCCTTTCACTTGTGCTTGATTCTGCTTTAATGCGTCCTAGTCCTCGCTTGACCTCCTTCCTATATTGTTTTCATCTTTATTATATCTGCCACATGTTTTGTTTTTTGACCAAATGTAGATAAAAAGAAAAATCCAAATTACCATGGTAAAATTTCCAGCAAGCTCTTCCACCAATGGTTTGTTGGCAACTGATGTCTTTCTATTTTTACTAGTGTTTCATCAACCTCAGTATACATGTAGAAGTTTGGCTTGACTTCAAAAAGATGATTTATTTCATGTTCAATATAAATTTTTTTTTTCCAATTTGTCATATAAACTCTGTCCGGAGGGAGGTCCTTTGTCTTCTGAAGTGCTTGATGATGCTGTGATTTGATTTGTAACATATGTGTAGCATATTGTTGATGTGATAACAGTCTTTGATTGCTGGTTAGTAAACTGGGTAGACCCTTCTGCTGCAAGACCATAAAATTCTCTGTGAAGGCATTAATATCCAACTACATTTCTTGGCACTTCCTTTCCAAAGTCTGTACAAAATTCCTCATTGTTAACACCTTTTCCACTGTCAAAATGGTGCCTGTTCTGTCCACGATCTCTAAAGCTGCTAACTATTCTTTAGTATGAGTATTCAAAAAATGGATTAGTCTATTGGCCTGCTCAGGGATGTTTCCCAATGATGCCCCGGCCCTTTGAATTTACACTTGGGCCCTTTCTATCAATTCTATTTGTTCATGGATTGTTTGAATTAATTGCCATTGGTCAGTGATGGACTGGCCAATTTTGGTCCACAAAATCATTTTGATGTCTGTTAGAGGTTTATGCAAGGTGAGATCTTTTTCCAATGATTTCACCTTGTTCTCCAGGGCCTTTACCTCTCTGGTTTTCTTTACCACTGCTATCTTTGATTTGTCATAGCTTACCTCTAGTTTGGCCAGTTTTTCTTTTGCCTCTTTTAGCTCTGACATTTGGGCCTCAAGCTCTTTTACTTCTTTCATTAATTCATCCATGCCCATGTTGGTATCTAGCTCTGTTGTTGCTGCTGAAGCTGAGGTACCTGCTGTTGATGCTGGGATAGTAGGAGGGACTACTGTTGTACCTGCGGGGGGAGCAGTGGTACCTGTTGGAGCTGTTTCAAGTGGCTAGGAGGTCGACTCTCCTCGCTTCTCTTTAATTGCTTTCTCCAATGCTTGCTCTGTTTCTGCCAATCTCTCATTCATCCCCATTAGTAAACTTACCATGTCCTCCTCTTCTTTCTGCTATGCAACTTCTGAAGTTTGTGGATGCACTGTAAAAGGCAACTTTAATTTCCTTTTGAGGGCTGCAATGTCCTCCTCCTTCTTCTTCATTAGTGCTTTGACACCCTTTGCATCCTTAGGATTATTCCCAAGCTCGATGATAATTTCTTCTAAGGACTTAATCCTGTTGTCCTTAGCTAAAGAAGAAGCCTTTTCCAATTCTAATTGGGTAGAGGTATTGTCTAATGAATTTTGAAATTTGTGAGCAAGCAATGCCTAATCTGCCAAGGTGGAATACACCATCTCCCCAGTTTGCTTATGTAACTCAATCTGGTCAATTGGGTGGATATCTTTAGAGAAAACTTCCATATTGGTTCTTATATAATCAACAGCTGACTGGGGTTACTGTGTCTTGGGCTGGAAATGACTGAGGATCATTTTCTTTTCCTGAATATCATAAGCAGCCATTAGCCTTTGTTGATTGGTAGGTGTTGTCCTCATTAGATGATTATAAAGTTGCATCCTTACTGGATCATTTTTAGCTTTTATTTCAGTGAATGTTTTCTTGATATCTGAGCTTTGCTTGCTTTGAGGCCTGGTGGATGAAACTTCCACGCTATGTTGCCTCTCTAGTTCTTGTTGAAATAAGCTAGCTGAGGTGCCAGGTAATGGAGAAGTTTGCTGCTCGGTCCTTTCCTGATCTCTCATGCTGCTTGTGGTATCTTCCAAAAATTCCACCTCAGAGTAGGGATTCAACCTTTGCCTCTTATCTCCCGGTTGTTCTGATGGTCCACTGGCAGGGGCATCCTCTTCTCTGTCTCTCTTTCTGCTCTTTTCCCCATTTTGCGGAGTCTGTAGCATAAGGGCTTCTGAAGCCTTGGTTTGAGCTAGGGGAGCTTGCCCTTCTCCATGTTATTTTGATGTGGTGGGCTGATCTGCCATGGTCTGCTGTTCTTTATCCATCACTTCCTTGCCCTTTGCTGCTGCTGAACTGGCCTTTTGTGATGCTTGTTGTGAGCTCTCAACAAAAGATGTATCGCCTCCAATGTGCTGGGGCAGCTTGAAGGGTACCTGTCCAAAAGAGTCCAGGTCAAGTGTTTTTTCAAGCTCTTTCATTTCCTTTTCGAACTTCTCTTCTTTAGTTATCTCTTCAAATAATGTGCCCTCTAGCCACTCTTGTTGATTAGCATATTGCTGGATTTCAGGGATTGGACAATGAACATATGCTGGCAGCTTATTTTTCACTTTCCTATAACTTATGAAATGATTGGGGTCATATGGTGCCCAATAGAAACTCTGTTTTAGCTTGAGTCTTTGCCCTAAAATATCATCAACCTCTTACCAGGCTTCCCTTTTATTGAAGGTGAAAGGGCCCAGTTTATTTCTTATTTTAAGTTGTGCCTTTTTCTTGGCCTCACAGAAATGAATTACATCTGCTTGGATGAATTGTCTGAAGTATTCCAGGGCAAACAATTGCATTGGCACATATTTTGGCAATTTATAGGGGCACAGCTCACAGCCATATATCCAGATCATAGTGTGATTCTGCTAAAAGTACCAGTCACCTATGCTATATTTCTTGGAGAGCTGTAGAATTCTCTGCATTTCACCAGAAAGTCTATCTGGAAGACTTGTTATTAGTAAAGAGGTGGCTGGATATATGAATAGATCAATGAATTCACAATAAGTATAAGGAGAAAAGTAAACATGGTGGAAGAATGGGGTCCAAAAGATTACAGACCTTGGCTCTCCTTTGACATCTAATTTTCTGAGGGGAACTTGAAAACTATCTGACTTATAGTAGAGCAACAAATGATATATGTATGATGTGTATTTAAACACTCTTTCTCTGTCCATGCTCATGAATTACTCATGGATCTTATCAGCTATGAAGGTGGCATAATCATACCTGACAACAAGGGGCTGTTCTGGAGAAAAGATGGATAAGAGGACCAATATGGTTTCATCTACATACTCACTGGTTTTGAATCCCATGATGTAGGCTATCATGTCAATAATAAAATTTCCTACTTCATTAAACCAAGTGTCCAGGTATGGAGGAGGTTCCTGAGGTTGACAATTGGGTTTCATAAATATTTTGCCTATTCTGGTTATCTTTGAACTTGGCAATTTGGCACCTTGGTCAAGCAGAAATCCCAAGGAAAGAGGAGTCAATGGTCGAGTTGGCTTGAAATGCAGCATCTCATTTATTGATTCAAGGGTGATATAGAATAGAACTATCCCAGAAGGAGACATCACTGCCCTTTGAGTGGGCTCATAATTGGCATGGCATTGGTGAATGAGGTCAGGAAAAACATTTACACAAGGAAGGTAGTACATGGGCATATTGGACTCGCAAATCGTAAAGATATCAACTTTGTTTCTGTGGCTGTTCCTGATCTCACAGAAGGCCTGGAGAGGAGATTTGTTACCCATTATGTCATTAATCTGGAAATCCTTGTCAGCTAGGGGTAACCATTCAAGTACTTTATGTGGAGCATTGAGAGGGGCCACATTGAGGGCTACTGGAGCAGGGGCTTCCATCTTTATAACTTCTTTGGTGTTTTTAATTGAAATGTGGGTCTTTACAGTAGCAGTGGGAAAAATAGTGGTCCTAGGGATTTTTTCAGAGGATTTGCAAAATGGAGTGCTTTGTTTGGACTTTGGTAGGCAAAATTTGTAGCAGAGAATGAAGCTTGGAGGGTTTTTTCAGCAAGGAATGGTAGCAATAGTTTCAGGGCCTTTCCTTTGACAATTATAGACTAGAAAGACCTAGAGCTCGGCTTAAATAGGAGAGATTTGCAGAGGGTGATGGAGTTGGTAGATTTTATAGTAAAATGTGGGCAAAATAGTAGTTTCAGTGGGCAATTTTGTAGAGGGAAGTCAAATAGGGAGCTTGGGAGCAAGAATCAGGTGAATACCTATTTTTCTCGGCTTGCTGGGTAAATTGTATAGACAGGTATGCAATGTGCAGGTTTTTTGATGAAAAAGTGGTCCTAGTGTATTTATGTGCAGGCAGCAGGGTGAATTTTAACAAGTTTCTAGGTTGCCCGGACAATTCTACAGCGAAAATTCGAAATTCAGAGGGTTTTTAGCAGGATTATGGTAAATACCTGTTCTCACAATGCACTGGAGTTACTTGATGGTTGGGAGACGACTTGCAGAGTGGGGCGTCGAGCTATGGTGGTCGAGGTGACAGATTGAAGGTTTGCTGGCGATTTCATTGTCGTATGCATGCACAAGTTCAGAAAAATAATGCAATAACAATGGTAAGAAAAATCACTTTCACGGGTTTTTTTATTATCAAAATTCAGCTTTATTCGTTTTTTGTGATGACGTCATCATGACAGAGATTTTTTGTCGTGTAGCGGGGTATAGAGGGTGACGTGGCAGATGATCTGGCACTGAGGTGGCAACAGTGATGTGGATCTGACATCATCAGATGACGTCAGCGGCGGGGAGTGAGGGCGGTAAGTGGTATTATCGCACCTCTTTCGGTAGTGGCGGAATTGAGCCCGGGGGGGGGGGGGGGGGGTCGCGATACATCTGAGTGGGCGATGTGTGTCCCCTTTACGACGGCGAAACCGCCATTTTCCCGGAACATAAAATTCGGGCGCTGGGGGCATCGCAATACAGTTCCGCACCATTGGATCTGAGAGCCACGATCCAATGGTTGACAGCGAATGGCAAACAATGGGGGTGCGGCACGGGGACCCACCTTAATATATTGGCGTTGTATAATGTTTTTGTAGGGTTTTTAGTGTATTTCAGCTCTGGACTATGGCAGTTTGGTTATTCATATAACCGAAGGTTAAATGAAACCCAATGTTTGCATGCATGTTAAGGGTTATTATAAGGTTCCAGATGAACCTATAATTCCCAAAAAATCTTTATTATATGGCTATATTGCCAAGGGTCGGGATATTAGTTTTTTAGGGATTTTTTATGTATTTTATACAATAGGGGGAGGGAAAATGTTATATAGGAGCTATATAATAGAGTTAGGAGGTTAATATGAATATGTGGAATGGATATTTATGGATAAAGGCTAAGTTTATAGAGTGAAAACTTAGGCATAGGGGAATGAAAGGATACCAAGTTATGAAGTTTAGGAAACTTGGCAAAATGGAATAAAAACATTTGACACAAGAAATGTGGCTATGTTTTGCCTAGGTGAAAGCAAGGTTTCACTTAGTATTTTCCATGAAATGAAGTGGACTAAGGGAAATGAGCAGATCTCATTGTCTTTGGGGGGGATGTTAGTAAGTGTTTCTTGGAAAAATGGGGAGGGAAATTAGTCATGCTCCATTTGTTTTGTGACCACCTTGCCATGGCACCTTATGATTTTTATGAGATGAAATTTGTTCCAAAGGGCCAAATTGCTCATAAACCTGTTTCTACAACATCAAAACTGCCTACCCAGCCTAGTACAGCTAACATTTTTTTCTTCATTTTCATTGGGTGCATTTGAACTAGCAAACCCTGATTCTTCTCTTTTCTTTTAACTACCCTCTTATCGATGTTATACCCTTATTTCTTCCAAGGGCTTAGATTAAACTATTGAGACTCTTTGCTTCTCTACCTAACTAATTGTCTGCCAAGCTTGAATTGTTTGTACAGACCTTTATTCTCTATTCTAAGACAAGTAAATTCAAACATGATCTAGCCAGGATTAAACTGTCTGGCTATTCATCAACTGTGGCAAGAGTCAACCACCTGTACATAATGAAATTCTACACAATATGGAACCTTTGAAGCATGGAAAGGATGAACATATTTGGCACTTCTCTAGTCAACCATGAAAAATGAAACCTATTGGTATAGGAAGCTAACAGTGGCTCCACTTGGGGATGGCTTTTCTTGGTGAAAAGTCAAAAACAACAGGTCAGATGGCATTATATTCAGTTCTTGCTGTATTCTGAAATTTCTCCTTTGCTGTTTACAAAATGGTTCCTCTGCAATATCTGTATTTCTCATGAACTCATTCCAATAATTGCAGCTCTGTTTTGGATAGTCTGTTTTATTATTTCTCATCATTTTCACAGCTCCCAAGTCTGCTTCTTTAGCTTCTTCTAATAGGCTTAAAATGCAATACCCAAAGGTGGCACAATTCCTTGCCTTTTCCTCAAAATTTGCTGTAACCTATTCCCTATCTTATTGCTGTAATAAACTGTAGAAATTAAACATTATTATGTACAAATTAAAGTGCTACTATTTTTAACAAAGTGGCTCAAAATAATGCTTCAGCATTTGGCCATTGACTGGTCCATCATCTGCCTCTGTACCATCCAGGCTCTGGAAAAAGTAGGTGTTGTTTCCTTGTACAGTCTGAATGATAAATGGTCCTCTCCATAAGAAATCAAATTTTCCATGTTTTCCCCTATCTTCTCTTCTGGAATCCCACTTTAAAACTTTATCCCCAATGAAGAAATCTTCTGCTTTGGTTCTTTTATCAAATATCTTTTTAAGTTTTTCTTGTAGAACTTGAGCTCTTTGATAGACCTCCTCTCTTGTCTGCTGTAAGTGAATAGTTTGATTGATCCTTCTCTGAATATCATTAGGTTCTGCCTGTATCTCTTATAGCAACTTTATTACTGGGATTCCCAAAGAAGAGGGGAGTACTGCCTCTATTCCATAAACCAATTGATAGGGATTGGTCCCAATGGATCTCTTAGTGGTCAATTTGTCTGCCCATAGTGCATTTACAAGCTTTTTATGCCAATTTTCTTGTTCTCCTCCAAGACTTTCTTAATGATGTTGATCAAGCTCTTGTTGGAGGATTCAGCTAGGCCATTACCTTGAGGGTAATAGGCTATAGAATGACCCAAGGTAATGTGGTATTTATGAAAAAAATTAATCATTCTCTTAGACTTAAAGGCAGCAACATTGTCTGTAATAATTTTCTCCGGGTAGCAAAACCTAGACAAGATGTTGGTCTCAAGGAATTGCATGATTACTGAGTCATTGTCTTGCCTACAAGGGATGGCCTCTATCCACTTGGTAAAATAGTCTGTAGCAATCAAAATCCATTTGTGCTGGCCAGAGGATGAAGGGTGGATTTCCCCAATAAAGTCTAAACCCCATTGTTGAAATGGTGTTTCAGTGGAGATGGGCTTGAGGGGTAGAGGCAACAAATTTTTCTTGCCTTCAAAGATTTGGCATTTGTGGCAAGAAGTTACATATTTCTTCACATCAGCAAATAGGGTGGGCCAATAAAATCCAGCCCTTAGGATTTTATCAGCAATTTCCAATATAAATGTCCACCATAATCCCCTGCATGAAATTATTTAAGTACTTTGTCAGTTTCTTCTCTGATTAGACAATTTAATAAAACACCTTCATGATTTTTCCAAAAGAGAGCATGGTCTAAAATGCAGAACTTGGAAGCTTTCATTTTCAAAAATCTTTTCTTGGTTCTGGATAATCCTGGAGGAGCTTGCAGGTTTAATAATACAAAAGATATGTCAGCATACCACGGTGATTGTAAAAAGGTTCGATTGGTTTGTGGAGTCGCCATCTCCTGCTCATTATCCAGTTGATTTATGTCAAGGGCTTGAAAGTTGGTTTTAGTCATGAGTTTAGCTAGTCCTTGTCCTTTTATCAGTTTTGTTGGTTTGATTTCCATGTCATATTCTAGTATGGTAGCTATCCATTTGCCCCTTTTGCCTTCAATTCCTTCTTGGGTTAGGATGTCCTTAACAACAGTGTTGGGCACATAAGCAATCACATGAGAGTACAAGATGTAAACTCTAAAGTCCTTGATGGCCTTTACGAGTGCATATGCTTGTTTCTCCATGATTTGATATTTGAGTGGAGCATCTCTAAGTGCCTTGCTAAAGAAGGCTATGGGTTTTTCACATCCCTGGTCATCGTTTTGAAGCAAAACAACAGAAATTGTATGTTCTGATGCAAATGAGAATATGATAAAGTCTTTGTCAAAATTTGGGCTTGTGAGGATTGGTGTTTGAGTCAAAGCTTTTTTTATTTCTTCAAAGGCCTGCTTAGCTTCTATTGTCCACTTAACCTAGGAGTCTTTTTTCAGCATGTTGTTCAACAATCTTATTAGTTCGGCTAGATTTGGTATGAATCTTCTTAGAAAGTTGATCTTCCCCAAAAATGCTTGTAGTTCTTTAATGTTTCTAGGGTGAGGGACTCACAGAATAGCTTGTATTCTGTCTGGATCAATTCTAATGCCTTCTTTAGAGATGATATGGCACAATAATTTTCCTTCTTCTAGGCCAAACAATGATTTCTTTGGATTTAGTGATATACCATATTTTCTACAAATTAAGAATACTTGCCTGAGATGATCTAGGTGTTCTGTTGTGGTAAAAACACAACCCCCCATTTTTGACTTGCTCAACTCAAATAATGGGGACCCTTTCTATAAAAAATTTGGCTAGGTACCTTTTTGGATTTTTATTTTAGTTGATTGCCCTACGCTTTTGTTAATTTTTAGTTTTCGTTAGATTCTTGTTTTGATTGCTTTGTTAGAATCGATTTTTTATAAGCTTCACATTGACGCTTGTTTCGCCTCATTTGGTCAACTGGTTTGAAAATGACACTCCTTTGAAGTCTCATCATTTATCTAGCCTGGGTTAAAAATGCATAAAATGTACAATATTGCATTTTTTAGATAAATTAGTTTAATAATGTATTCATTTTAAATATTAACTCGTAGAGGGTTTTACTAACATTTTTCATTATGCAGCCAAATAATTAAACATCGGGACTTAAGAAATTCACTCCAATTTTCTAATCAAATCTTAATCTCAAAAAACCAAACATTCAAGTGGCTGTAGTTTTATTTTTAGCTATAGTTTTAAAAACTTATGTTCATAAAAACAAAATAAAAAATGAAAATTTAAGTTTAAAATTAAATTTTAAATTAATTAAATTAATTAATATATTATATAATTAATTTAATTAAATTAAAATTTAAAACAAAAATAAATAAATGATCATATCGGGAGTTCTATTCGCATCGGGAGTTTATTCGCAACATATTTTAAAAGCCCCCGATATGCCCCTTGAGCCACCCCGATACAAATTGCCGATAAAACAAAAAGAATGAATATACATTGTCACATCGGGAAACTCATTTAAAAGTCCCGATAACACATCTACCCCGATGCAATATCGGGTCGGGAATTTTATTTTGCATTGTGCCTAAGTTGAAGACCCCCGACACCTCCCAATGCCGATGGCCGATAATAAAATACAAAGGCATTAACTTTAAAGTTTGAAGGCATTATCTTTAAGTTTCATTATAAGCTCTACGTTAGTTTTAGTTTCAAACTCATTATGAGTGGATAAGGTAGGTTAGTTCATTTAAGAGTGTAGTGTAGGTTGGCATATTTAATATTAGTTAATATATATTAATGTTAATATGTAAATAATATGTAATATTTATGTAAATTAATATGTATTATTTAATTAATAAATTTTAAACTAATCATATTAATTAATTTATAACAGTTAATTAATTTGATTAATTTAAATTTAAATATCATTAAGATTAATATTAATTAGTTTTAAATTAGATTTAATTTGCTTATAAATAGTTAATTAGATATTAGTTAGTTAGATTAATGATTAACAA
This sequence comes from Pinus taeda, assembly GCA_000404065.3. Classification (NCBI taxonomy): domain Eukaryota; kingdom Viridiplantae; phylum Streptophyta; class Pinopsida; order Pinales; family Pinaceae; genus Pinus; species Pinus taeda. The sequence continues at coordinate 51,270 of APFE031458082.1, read as the reverse complement.
TTAAATTAGAAACTAATTTAGGATTAGATTTTTAATGCAAATTTTGGGTTTTTTTTTAGCCTAGCAACAGAATTTCCAGATTTATATCAGATTTGACCCATCAACTTTGGAAGCTCATAAATTGAGTTCTACTTGGCCAAATGAGGCCCAGGACGGCTCATTGGAAAGAAAAAATCAAGGGGAAAATTTTGAAGGAGGTGCCACCAACAGATTTGATCATTTATTGGGCAAAAAATCAGGCAGAAGATCAGGCTCCGAATTTTGGAAACAAAATCAATTTTCTGAGTTATTGTTTTCAATTTCATTTGTCCAAAACCTCTTCTAATTGCAGATCCATTGGCCAATGATATCCTTTGCCAATCAAATCATTCCAAGCATCAATACGTAGCTTATATTTTGTTTTAAATTATTTATTTAAATAGAATTTGATTGGGTTTGATTTAATTACCAGAAATGATATTTTGATTGCATTTTAATTTATTTTGATTTCTTTTGTAGGAAAACAGTGGAAGAAATATGGAAATAGAATCTCAATCAATGAGAAGGCTCCAGCAATTGAAGATCAGAATTAGAAGCAAGTAAAATTGGATTTAGCAGAATTCTCTTGAACAAACTCTCCTCTCTAAACATTCTTTTACAAAGACTATAAATAACAGATTGTAGAATGGAATCAGGGCTGCTCTCCTCTGCAATTTCAGAGCTTCTAAAAGCACTATTGTAATTAGGAATTTATAATTGTAGGAGGGAGGAGTGAAAAATCTCAGATCTGGGGATTATTGAGGATTTTCCCTTTGTATATTGAATTATGCATGAAGAACAAAGCTTGCACTATTGTGGCTCTAGTTTTGTAGGTAGAAGTTCAAGCAATGTAAAGGGTTGTTGGAGACCAAGAACAGAGAAATGGATGCAATAAATTGGTATTTCTAATACTACTGTTTCAAATATCAGTTTTAATTTTATGATGATATGAATGTGTCATTTTATTTATGTTTGTGCACTATTGTCAATATGGGTAATTTGTCACAAACTTGTTATTATGTATCTCCGTTTTTTATGGATTAATTTATCATTTTTGAGTAACTACTTACTCTGAAATCTGTCTTATGAAACTGATTTGTTGAATAATAATATGTTGTGAACTATTTCCACATATCATTATTCAATTATTGGATTTATTGATTTGATAATCAATATCATTTTGTGAACTACTTCCTGAATAATGTTGGTTTATTATTTCAGTTTTAAGGTCTCAATAGAATGTGTTTTGGTAACCATAATATCAGTTAACTGAACTACTTCATTAACTTGATATTCATTATAAACAAGATATATTTAAATCCCAATATTTTAATTATCTTGCTCTTAGTTGGGTTAGATCTATATCTGCCTAATTAAGATAGTATTTAGATTAGTTTCTTTTACTTGTATCATAGAATAAGCTTGCATTTAGAGTAAAATCTACATTCTTTTAAGTCCTCTCCTCAAAGAGGCAAAATTTTAGTTGTGGTTTGGCTGAACCCAAATCAGCTTAAGGGTCATTCTCTTTCCAGATCAGCAAGAAGAAGTGATCTGATGTCCCTGTCTATTGGTAGTTAAAGATACATTATAAACCAATAGCAATAGGGAGAAGGTAACTGGACCTAGATGAACAGTTGGAGCCACCACACCAAACGGAAAAGGAGCTGCTTTTAAGGTCCGGACCGGGTGGTTATCCCCCAATGTTGTTGCAGCGATTTTCGAGGCATCAACATTTTTGGCGCTAGAAGGAGGGCTGAGATTTTTGTCTATTGGAGTCTTTTCAATTTTAATATTTTATTTATTGTGATGGCTCCTCTTATACTTCCAATTTGGAGTTGTATCCATGGACGCGCATCTTTCAATACTCCACCCGAAGTGGTAAGACTCTTGTCTCAAATAAAATTCAATGGTAAGAGAAATTCTTCTGCTTTTAACCAAGTCTTTCAATTTATTCAAAATGTTTCAAATTACGATTTTCAAGGAATTGATGAAGGCATTTTATGCAGAATTTTTACTCTCACATTTGCGGCAAAAGCCAGAAGCTGGTGTAGAACTCTTCCAGTTGCCTCAATCCATAGCTGGGATCAATTTGTTACAATTTTCATTTCTAAATTTGACGACTACGATTATGAACAGGTATGTGAAGAAATTGAATATCTACGAAGGTTTGAAAATGAGTCTGTTAATGATTTTAATAGTCGATTTCATTTGAATTGCCTAAGATTTAAAGACGAAGACAAACCTACGAAAGAAGAATCATTAGATTGGTTTCAAAGTATTTGTTCTCTTCCACCCATTCCCAATTCATATGAAATTAGTTCAAGTTTTGTTTCATCCCCTTCCAACATAAATGAAAATCCCAACATGGATGTGCAAATAAATGGTGATGAAGCGGTTTCACAAAGCTTGAAAAATATTTCCATTCAAATGCAAGAAGACAACAATAGCAATTTTGGAGAAAAAGCCGCCTTGAAATCTGAAAGCTATTTTGAAGTAAATTCGGAAAATCAAATCGCAAATCAGCAAGTACAACCAACAATCAAAATGCAAACTGCTGTACAAATTTCTCCATGATGAGCAAATGCCAAAATCAGAGCAGCAAAATAGCCTTCTTCAAGAAAGCATGAGTATGCAAAGGAATGATCTGCAATCTGAAATTTACAATGAGCATAATGCACAAGAGCTCTCAAACGGAGAAAGTTTTAAATGCATTATTTCATGTTCACATTTTTCCCTTTATCCTAATATTTTCAATAATGGTAATATTTTTCCTCTTAGTATTAATGATATTCCAGAAATTAAAGAGTCTGATCTAAATGAATTACCATTAAATTTTTATCAAGATAAAGAAACAATAATTAATCATTCTTTTGCCATTAATGAACATGAGACTTTTGTTCCTCCTTGCTTTGATATATTGGATGAGATAGAAGGGAATTGTAGAGAATATTGTGAGGTCATTTATGATAATTACACTGACATTGAGGATGTTGATTTCTATTCCTCTCAAGATAATCTTCATCAGAAAATTCAAATAACATCTGAAAATGAGGAACGCTTCAATTTAGGAATTATTCCAACCAATCCTCATTTTAGAGTAGCAAATTATCTTCATGATTTCACTATTCAAGAAAACATTCCAATTCATGATTCATATCATGATCAAATTCTCATTCCTACTCATAATCATAATTCGTTTTCTAATTCACAAGTTGGAATTCAAAATTTTTCAAATTCCATAATTTTGGCCAATCCTTGTGAAAATGAAATCATTTCAAAACAATCCCAATTGTGTTGTAACATTAGTTGTACAAATAGCGATTTCATTTTAGTTTTTCTTTCACAGCTATTTTCTTTAAACTTGATTTATTTTCTGATTTTATTTTGCAAAATTTTCACATTTTTCGTTGGCATATTGAACACCTTACTATCAAACACTCAATTGATGCATTGCCCGATTGGGAAATCGAAGTTTCATATTATAATCATGAGCATCAAAAAATATTAATATTCCAATTTAAATCAATGCTAATGTTTCATCAAAAGCTTCTATCTTTTCAAAGGCAGTGTCAACAAGAGAATGTATTTTCGCAATCTGGCCAGCAATTTAATTCAATCAATAATTTTCCATTTCATTTGAAAGATTTCCATCCATTTTTCATTGACTCATTTGAAAAATATTTGGAAATTTTTCCCTCAAAGGAAATGGTTAATAGCTTAACATTTGTACATAACACTAACAATTTTTTTCAGGCCTTTGAATTTAAAAACTCATATCCACAATTCGGCCTGTTATCTCCTCTTTTGAATGTTTCCCAATCATTAATAGAAATCAATCCAGATTTTTGTGATCCAATTGGTATTGAATTGGAAATCAAATTTCAAGCGAAGGAGATTTTAATCAACTTGTTAACACTAACTGTACATTTTGATTTCATATTTAATTTTCTTAGTTTAATTAGATTCGTATTTTTATTACTAACATTTGAACTGTACCTAAACATAGGAGTAAAATTGAGAAAATGGCTACACTGGAAATATGACTATACCTAGTCATTTTCATGTATATGGTTAGAATAGGAGTAGAATTAATTTAGTTTGTTTGTTTTATGTAGTTAATTTATTTGCAATAGTTCTGTAGATTAAAAAAATAAAACAAAGCAATCAGCCTTCTCATACATGTTCAGTGGAAGCATTTTTCCTTATCAAGTTCTTGCTTTCCTTTTTGAAATTTCTTATAGCGATATTTCTACTCTGCCTATTTTGAATAATGTCTTGATTAAATTCAATTAAAGTTGCACTTGGTATCAATTGCCTCAAAGCCACTTTTCTTCATTTCGGGATTTCCTTCTAAGATTTTCTCTTGAAATTTATATAGTAAGGATTCGACGATAAAAAAGCTTCATGACCACATTATCCCATGAAATGTATGACTGTCTATCATAAGCTTAATTCTAATTCCATCATTATTAGTCAGTCCAACCTTTCACGGTAATCATATGAAGTTCATATTATCTTCCTCAGAATTTGCCAAACGCTGATCTTAAGGATGCCCATTTTGCCGAGTGCACACATTTAAATCTGTTTGGATGTTTTTCTACAATTAGTGGCTTAATCTCATTTTTAACCTTTAGTTTATTATCTGATGCTGTAAAACGCATCATACCTATTTACTAAAGGCATTATTGAACAGTCACTATAACAATACAGATTTTTCTCAAGATTAATTCGGAAAGAGCAGAGGTGATAAATTGTTCTTTCATTTTGAAAGGGAAGCATAGTTTCATATTTATTTCTGGTAAATTTTATATTCCATGAACAAGAATGATTGATTTCATTTAGGCTGATTGCACACTTAGATTTAGAATAAATAATGAGATGATTTTAATCAAAGGAAGAATTTGAAGATTTATCAGGTAAAATTTACAGACAAATTCCTTTCAGGTACGCATTTACAACTTTATTCTCATCCATTATTAGTTCATCTTGTCCTTAATTTATTTTTTATTTATGTTCTGTTTTATTTTCAGGTTTTTATTTCTTTTCAAAACTTGAAGTAAGCAACAAAATCATTTCAAATTTGCAAACAGGTTCAGGGAAATTCAATTCTGATTCATTAGAATTCAAGCATTTTTGTAGCTTTGCTTTCATTCATTAGAAAACCCAATTGAAATTTCAAGAAATATCATAAGACCATTTGCATCATAAGATTTCATCGGAAGTAGTTCTTAGTATTTTCTTTTGATAACAAATTATTCATCAAAGGCCTCCGATGTATTATCTTACTCATATACCATATTGCATTTCACATATCAGAGCTTTCCAAGCGAAGTATACTTCAATGAACATGAATCGCCGATCTCCGATAATCGACTTACCGATATTGCGATAAACACATAATTCCGGACCCGATATGAAATTCAAATCAAATTCATAAAATATCGCGTCCATTCAATCGCAATAATGGTAGGAGTATAACTTTAAAGGAGGCCGATGTTTCGGATCCGATATGTTATCAAATTTTCAACATAAAATTATCGGGTCCACTCTTCATCACATATCAGCATATTGAGAATTGTTAAATCGTGCGCATAACATTTTCGATCGTGATCGCCGATTAGCCACGTCATTCATCGCATATCGGCATCGCAGCAATCATATTGTGTTACATCGGGTGCTTAAGATTGTCGATCGTCGATTTACGTCATCCATCGCATCGCCGATATCGAAATCGCTTCCTTGCAGTTTTATTTATGGCCGATATCTCGGATCCGATATGATTATTGAAATCCCATCATAAAAGTTATCGGGTCCGCTCTTCATCGCATATCGGCATCGCAAAAAATATATTGTGTTACATCGGGTATCCAAAGTTTGCCGATTTCCGATTAGCTACGACTTCCATCGCATCGCCGATATTGCAATCATTTCATCACATTCTTACGCTCACATCACTTCTCTGAATCTACAATGTGTATTTTGCAATATGGGAAGCACGATGCAATTGATTTTCCGATCCCCGATATAATATTTCTTTAATAATGCGATCGCTTCATTTCATTGCACATGTTCTTATCGGCAAATTTGCCATTGCAATCTCCGATGCAATAGCTTCCAATGCATGCCTTTGAGCCATTAACATTTAATCGATATATGGCATAGCAATAAAGGTGAAGTTCTGCAGATTAAATTTGAAGCATGGTGAAGAAACATGTTATGTAAATCATCCGATACGGCAATGTGTTATTTTAAAAGCGAGCTTGGGTAACCACTATGGTAAGAAAGCAGTTAATGACCAATTTTTCAGCATATTCAAATTATTTCAATTTCTCATACATTTTAGTTTAAATATATAATTCCATAATTAAAAATGGAATTCAAGACCTCTCTATCTTTATATTTAAATTTTATTATCGTAGATTTGGTCTTGATTCTAAACAATTTATAAAATCATGGAGTTTATATAAAACTAATAATATTTTGAGAAACAGTCATTACTGCAAATTCTCATTTTCATTTCTGATGCATTTCTTTTAATTTCAATTCCCTTGAGCATTAAGCATTACATTTTACTGCTTGCTTTAGTTTAAATAAAATAAATAATGATTTTGGGTTACAAGATTTTGGTTAGTTTGACTTCTTCATGTTTTTAATGTTAATTAAAATAAGAAGTCAGCCACTTTGGAGAAACTGATACCTTTCAGGTAAGATCAAAAGAAATTATCCAATGGTAAAATTCATGTACCCACTTTCATTAATTTCCATTTCATCACTCTAGTTTCATTTTTGTTTTTTTAAATTATGCTGATATAAAACTCTGTTTTGCAGCTCTTCATAAAAAATTTCAATTTTCTGCCGAACCATATTTTCAAAGTCCATACTCTTCTCCTGGCTTTATTTCAATAAGCAGCGATAATCTTCATCGAAACAGCTACACCACGAAGTTTCTGAACCTTTAATCTGTTTCTTCAAGCATTCCTTTTCTTTTAGAAAATGATTAAGATGATGCTTGGGAACAAGAAGACTCATATCAAACAGAGATTATTCATTGTGGCTGAATTTTACGATCACTGTTATCTAAAAGCCTAAAGCATTCATAACTCTGCAAGGTATGCTTTTCTAAATCTCAACATAAGAAGGAATGATTACATGCTTATTTTATTTTTCTTCATATTGTTCGAGACATTGGTATAAACATTCTTGTTTGAGTTTATCTTGCGAGACTTGGGTTTTCCTTTCCATTTTTAGAGATTTCTTTGTTTTTATTTTTGTTTGTTGATTTCTCTTCTCATTTTAGCATAAGACTTCTTTTCTTTTGGTTTTCAGTTTTGATTTTGGTGTCTTTCCCATTATTTATATGGAAGGCCTATTTGTTACCTAAACAATGCTCAAGATACGTGGAGAAAAATTGTTAATAGTCACCTATTAGCTTTTCTTAAATCTCTTAATGAAGTTTGATTTTCTTATTATAGAGGTAGACATACTTAAGGAAGAGATTATCAGTCGAGAAGTTGGCAAAGTATCATAAAATCTGAAAATTTTCTTTTTCATCAAATTGTAATCATTTTGAGATTTCAAATTTTTATTAGAATCTTTCAAAGTTCTATTATCAGTCAAGAAAAATTATTTTTAAACAAGTAAAGACACTTTACAGCAAAGCACCTTTAACTCTGAAATTGTCATTCTTAACTCTTAAGGAGTCAATGATTCTCCCTGTCCCAAAAAATCTTATTGTCCTAGAGTATAATCCAGAAATATATTTAAACTTAAAAGATAAGAGGTCTCATCATGAGCCTGCTTACCATGGTCATAGGGGAAAAATAGGCTGACATTACCAACACTGCTAAACAAACCAGGGTAATGGCTTATGATTGCAAACAATTATAAGACAAGGGGTTTCATCACGAGCCAGCTTGTTCAGTCCAATTTTAACCAGTGAATGGCAATGTCAACTATCTGGCTACCATACTAGGACAATGGCTTTTAAGATTTAATAAAAAATAAAAAATAAAAAATAATATATATATAAATGGATTTATCTCTAGATCAATAATTCTTAAAAAGACGGGATTCTGAATCATTGGTGATTAAAAGGTAACCCTGTCGAAACTATGGATGTTTGCTGGCAACAGTGGCTCTACCTGTGACAAATGAGTATATTTTGAAAGCTAAGCTGTAAAGTGACCCCTACTTTATCCCTTCAGCTAATTAATGACTAATATAGAGTTTCGAAATATTTTAATTTATGAGGAATTTTAAGAAAAATTACAGCTAGATGATTCTGGTTTTTATTCAGACTAATGAACTAAGTCAAGCATTTCAAGCATAATTCTCTCTTCTTTAAATTATTTTACTTTAATTTTTGGAAAATCTCATTCATATCAAGCAGAGATAACTGGTTCTTCTCCTGTGTGTCGCCATTCTTGTGGTAAAAACACAACCCCCCATTTTTGACTTCTTCACTTCAAATAATGGGGACCCTTTCTATAAAAATTTTGGCCAAGCACCTTTTTTATTTTTATTTTAGTTAATTGCTCTACGCTTTTGTTAATTTTTAGTTTTCTCTAGATTTTTGTTTTGATTGCTTTGTTAGAATCGATTTTTTATAGGCTTCCCATTGGCGCTTGTTTCGCCTCATTTGGTCAATTGGTTTGAAAATGACACTCCTTTGAAGTCTCATCATTTATCTAGCCTGGGTTAAAAATGTATAAAATGTACAATATTGCATTTGTAAATAAATTAGTTCATAAGGATTCATTTAAATATTAACCCGTAGCAAGTTTTTACTAACATTTTCATTTTTAGTCATGCACAAAATTATTAATTAATCGAGATTTAAGAAAATTCTACTCCCAATTTCCAAATCAAAATCATAATTTTACAAAATCTAACATGTCAAGTGTGCGTAGTTTTTTTTCATTTATTTTTCCAGGTGGCTATAGTTTAAAACTTATGTTTCATAAAAATAAAACAAAAAATAAAAATTTAAAGTTAAAATTAAATTTTAAATTAATAATATATAATTAAATATAATTAATTTAATTAAAATTAAAATTTAAAACAAAAAAAATATAATAAAATTGTTTGATCGCGGACTTTTTATCGCATCGCAAGTCTTATTTGCAACACATTTTCAAAACCCCCGATGCGATATCGGGTCGCAAGTTTGGTTGGCAACATATTTAAAAAAAAAAAAAAAAATCTCATAAACCACCCCTCGATGCGATTTCGCATCGGGATTTCGCATTGTTTTAAAAAGACCCCGACACCTCCATACCCCCGATCGCCGATGCGATAAGGCAAATATTCGTTTTACGCTCATGGGTTAATTCGATTGTTTTTTTTGGAAATGGTTTACGTTACCATATCACGACACTTTAAAGGTTTATGTGAGCATGAGGTCTATGTTATATTTTTTAAACCCATTCAAATCATAGTTAAAATGAATGGAATAAAGGTAGAGAATAGTTTGTATTTTTTTTTTTTATATATATTAATTTAAATATAAATTTAGATAATTAATTTTTATTAATTAATGTATTAATATATTGTTAATTTTAATTAATTGAATAACATGTCATATATTATTTAATTAATAAATTTTAAATTAATTATATTAATTAATTTTAAACAGTTAATAATTTGATAGTTAAATTTAAACTATCATTTGTTAATTTAGTTTCTTTAATTAGATTAAATTCGTTATAAATAGTTAATTAATATTAGTTATTAAATAATAAATAGTATACTATAATAGTTTAGTTTATAATTAGCAATTAAATTAGAATTAATTAGAGACTAATTTAGGATTAGTTTTTAATTACAATTTTTTGCCCAGCAACAGAATTTCCAGATTCATGCCAGATTTGACCCATCAACTTTGGAAGCTCATAAATTGAGTTATACTTGGCCAAATGAGGCCCAGGACGGCTCATTGGAAAGAGAAAATCAAGGAGAAAATTTTGGAGAAGGTTTCACCAATAGATTTACTCATTTATTGGGTCAAAAATCAGGCAGAAGATCAGGCTCCGAATTTTGAAAAACAAAATCAATTTTCTGAGTTATTTTCTCAATTTCATTTATCCAAAGCCTCTTTCTAATTGGCAGATCATTGGACCATGATTATCCTTTGCCAATTAATCATTTCCAAGCATCAATACAGAGCTTATATTTTGTTTTTAATTATTTATTTAAATAGAATTTGATTGGGTTTGATTTAATTGCCAGAAATGATATTTTGATTGCATTTTAATTTATTTTGATTTCTTTTGCAGAAAAACAGTGGAAAAGATATGGAGAAAAGGATTTCAAGCAATGAGAATGCTCCAGCAATTGAAGATCAGAATTAGGAGCAAGTAAAATTATATTTGGCATATTTCTCTTCAATAATCTCTCCTCTCCAAAATTCCTTCACAAATATTATAAATAACAGATTGCAGAATGGAATAGGGGCTGCTCTCCTCTGCAATTTGAGACTGCATGAAAGCACTATTGTAATTGGAATTTAGAGTTGTAGGAGAGAGGAGTGAAAAATTTCAGATCTGGGGATTATTGAGGATTTTTCCTTTGTATATTGAATTATGCATGAAGAACAAAGCTTGCACTATTGTGGCTCTAGTTTTGAAAGCAGAAGTTCTAGCAATGTAAAGGGCTGTTGGAGACCAGGGACAGAGAAATGGATACAATAAATTGGTATTTTTAATACTACTATTTTAAATATCAGTTTCATTTTATGGTAACAGGAATGTGTCATTTTATTCATGTTTGTGCATTATTGTCAATATGAGTAGTTTGTCTCAATGTTGTTATCATGTATCTATGTTCTTATGGATTAATTTCTGATTTCTAAGTAACTATTTACTCAAAAATCTGCCTTATTAAAACTGATTTATTGAGTGGTAATATGTTGTGAACTATTTCCACATATTATTGTTTAGTTATTGGATTTGCTGATTTGATAATCAATATCATTTATGTGAACTACTTCCTGAGTGTTGTTGGTTTATTATTTCAGTTAAAAGGTCTCAATAGGATGTGTTTTGATATCCATAATATCAGTTAATTAAACTACTTCATTAACTTGATATTCATTATAAACAAGACATATCTAAATCCCAATACTTTAATTATCTCGCTCTTAGTTGGGTTAGATCTATATCTGCCTAATTAAGATAGAATTTAGATTAGTTTCTTTTGCTTGCATCATAGAATAAGCTTGCATTTAGAGTAAATTTTACATTCTTTTAAGTCCTCTCCTCAAAGAGGCAAAACTTTAGTTGTGGCTTGGCTGAACCCAAATCATCTTAAGGGTCATTCTTTTGCCTGATCAGCAAGAAGAAGTGATCTGATGTCCCTGTCTATTGGTATGTAAAGATACATTATAAACCAATAGCAATAGGGAGAAGGTAACTGGACCTAGTTGAACAGTCGGAGCCATCACACCAAACGGAAAAGGAGCTGCTTTTAAGGTCCGAACCGGGTGGTTATCCCCCAATGTTGTTGCAGCAATTTTCGAGGCATCAACAAACACATATGGCCATGCAGCCTATAATATCAAAATACATGTAGACAAAAATGGCTCAAAGGCCTCCTAGTCGACTAATCTTGCTGATGATCACGATAAAATATAACCACGTAGGAAACTTTGCACAACAACCAACTTATGCACTCTGGTACTCTAATAGTGTACCACTACAGTCGAATAGGGATCTCATTGATCCTGGTCTCCAGCACACTATGGGTTAAACCCTCAACATGGTGCTAAAACTTAGCAAGAGTCTCAAATATGTTGGGATCCTCTATCTTCCCCTATGCCCCTGTAGCTACTCTAATCTATGCAAGTTTTGGTTGTCCCCATCATTAAAGATATGACGAGCCTACTGGTCGAACAAGTCCAATATCTACATGTGAAACGAATAGTTTGTCTCTAATACATTAAAAGCATAAAAATAATAATAATAATAATAATAATAAATAAATCTAAAATTCAAAAATCTAAAAAACATTCAAAATGACATTTTTAACATATATCATCCCATTGCTTACCTTCAGGTAAAATGAGCTCTAGGTCTCCTTGAAATCAACTTTGGCATATGGATAGTCCTTGATCATGATAAGCAATATCTAAATCCATCAAAAGAAAGTAAGGGAAAATCTCATCGCATGTGCACAACAATGAAGATACATGAAATCTATCAATTTTCTCGTCTATGAAACCCTACGTCCAGGAAACTCACAAGAAATATACTAATGACGGAGTAATGATATCCTCTCTATAGCAAAATAAATTAGAATAGAAACAAACCCAAATTTATTCAAGCACCCATCCTTTTCTTTGTTGAGTTTTTCCTACATATTAGCCAATACCTCTTCACTCTAATTGAAGACAATGGGTTTTATGCACTCCAATGCATATCTCATTTATGAGTTGGTAGCCAAATACAAAGTGACATTGCTAGCCAACAAAGCAGTAGTGAAGAGGATCATCCTAAGAGGAAGTTGAATGACATATTTGATCTCTATCTTCCCATCCTTTGTCACTTGATAATGAGGCCTACACTGAGCATCTATTATTCCTTCACAACTTCACCACCTCTTCTCATGCCAAATAGTGAGATAGGGTCTCCTCTCTAGGATAACCTTATCAAGAAATAAATATCCTCTACCTATAGTATGAAAGTATGTGCTCTGATCCTAAAACATTGTCCCTAAATATCCTATGTACTGACCAAATATTCTAGTAAATCAAGTTGGGTCTCATTCATGTAATCTAGAAGAACTTATGGAGCCCACAGTTCCTTAAGGCTCCTACAGTTGTCAGGTCATTTGTAGCATCCAAGTATTGAGATTCATGTTCCCTTTCTCTCCAGCTTAAAACCATTTTTTCTCTAGGGAATAACTTAAAAAACAAATGAAAAACACTTAGAACCAATATTGTGCAAAATTTTGAGAGAAATCTAACTCAAAATTATAAGCCCTCTTTTCAAACTACGCCCATCGCACCTGCCCTTTAGTGGTCAAAGCTACCTAGTGCACTTTACCTTCTCTTTAGGTATGTTACTTTGCTCTTCACAGTGTATATCAAGCAAAACTAGTTCACCTTTCGATATAGAGAGGGTACAATGGGCCTAGGGAAAAAAATTATACCCTAGAAACACTGAGAACTCTCAAAAATTTGCATCAAACGAAAAATGAAAATTGTAAAAAAGAAGAAAAAGGATATATATTCTACCCGAAACTGACAGTACTATAAATGGTCCATCGGATTGGCTACAATCACCCGTTGAAGTTTGAGGGTAAAATGCACTGAGAGCTCCCCAATAAGAGGTAAAAATGAAAATGGTAAAGAAATGATTTTACTTTTCACCATTTATAGTTAAATTAAATATTATTTTAATATTTTAACCTAATTATTATCATATGTCATATATTTTTAATCCTTTTGTGGTATTCTTAGTAGGTTAACAATTAATTGGAGGATGTAATGCAGTTTCTAAGATGAATACAATTCATTTTGATTAAATATCACACTTTTGTCGCTTTTCTAGGCTTTGTAAACCTATGAAAAAGGAACCCCTTGGAGTCCTCTTTCAACTCTTTTCAGACTCTCAAAATATTAAAAGATTACCCATCACTTGTCTTTTTGAACTCGTTAAAGTAAATGAAAAGACTTCTACCTAGTATAACGTTAACCCTTTTCCGTACTAGGATGGACTATTTATAAAAAAGAATAATTTATTCAAACATGACTAAAAGGTTCTCTTGAGTATCAGTGTTTTCCTTTTCATACTCAAGAGACTAAATTTACGAAAAGGACCCTTTGGATTTTTCTTTTCCACCTCTTTTTCAAACTGTTTAAACATGAAAAAGAAGTTGGGTTATACCTTCACTCGGCTCGTCAAATTATCAAACAACTTTGGACTCATCGAACATGATGGGACCGAACCACTCCTTCTTAGGGTTTGTTAAATATACTTAGATGGATTCATCTGAAGGGTGAGATATAGATCAAGCATATGTTATCATCCTCAATATTGTAAAAAATAAAGAGGTAGTGACCATAAATGGTTGCAAAATTGGTAAAGCGAGGTTATTTACCTATTAATGGTAGCAAGTCGCTATTGAACATGACACTCTTTTACTTCATCTTCATGACTAATTTAGGTTGGGAAATATGCTTGCCTCATTGTTGATTACACCTTTATCATGAGCCTTCCAGTCAATGTTTCCAACTCTATTTAGGGTCGTCGATATGTTATGAGAAAGTCCACCCTCAATTAACATCTGTTGCAACACCTTAAGCCTTATTTCATGTATGTTGCTCCTTAACCAACTCTACATCACTATATTTTGTCCCAAATCTTGATACTTGTTTTGTGTCACTGATGAGGGATATATCAAGGCCCTCCTACAATGGGTCGCTTCCTATAGACATCAAATCATTATCTAGGAAGTTGACTTAGAAACTTATTTCGGTATCTTACAGCTTGCATATCTCAATGGTAGGTTTCCTCACTCTCAGTGATAGGTCCTTATCATTAGCCTTCAACCGGAAGATTTTGTGTCATGTTCAACTTTATCTTATTCATTCGCACCATATACATTGAACTATAGTACCTTGAGATGCATTATCATTATTGGTGGTTTCTCTTGCATCTATTAACAACCTACGTCATTGGCCAGTAATCAGATGATGTCTACTATGTTCGACTCCAACTTATTTATTCACATGGCTAGAGTCGTATTATCAAGTGAACAAGGTAGAAAACCTCAGATCTAGTTTCATTTATCTGGGCTGCAATTTTAGGATTCATACAAATATCAAAAAAGTATGATGGTTATGATCATCCAGGTAGTCATCCAAACATGGGTCCATTCTCTGTCATCAATGGACATGACTTATCATTGAACATGTATATTGGCTCATATTTTGAGTATGTGTATGCCTCCCTGGGAAATGATATCGAGATTATAATATTTATTGTAATAGGTGTTGATCTTGACCAACCATTACTAGATTCAGACTTCTTATAAGGTAAAGCACTTCAGTCCTCAGCCACTTCTTCTGACTTTTTACTTTAGGGGGCAATCTGTTACAAGTCATTTTGATGCATTCATTCAAAGGGCTTGGAAACCAAATCAATCAAAATCCTCAACACCTTGTCATTATCCCTTTGCAAATCCTCAAGCATTGATTATCCAAAAAGTTAAAGAATTTTGGGTTTATCATCTCAAAAACTCATTTTTGGCCCCAACGTATCCTTCCTTTGAGTCCACCTACAATGGTTGCATGTTTCATAACTAAGGAGTTTCATTGACCAACACAAGTTATGCCTAGATTGGTAAATCCTAAACTACCACTTTTACCCTGATGCTTCTACTTGTTCACCTAAGGATCCATTA
Organism: Pinus taeda; assembly: GCA_000404065.3. NCBI lineage: Eukaryota > Viridiplantae > Streptophyta > Pinopsida > Pinales > Pinaceae > Pinus > Pinus taeda. Next base: position 35,850 of record APFE031458082.1, on the reverse strand, counting down.
CCATCCTTGAGTTTTGATTCAAGGTTTTCCTTGTGACTAAGGAAGTACAAGTTTGGTGGGAGATTCTACATTGTCAAGAACTATAAAAAGGGTTCTCATCTTCTCCTACATTTTATTAGTACAAGAAGCCATGTTTTCCTATGTTTTTTGTTTATTTGATTCATATGTATTTCAGTGCCCACTTGACTCATTGAATAGAGATATTAGTTTATTCTATGGATGTCTTATAGTTCTCTTGTTTTTTGTGATTGTCTTGCAGTTCCATTTATAGTAGTTCGGCCTAGCTCTAAATTATACAAGCCAAGGGAAGAGGAATACTAGCATTTGATTCTAGATAGGCCTTTCCTACATTTATTAATTTCTCTGAGGAAACCATTGCCCTTCTTGGTTTCTGTTATTTCTAGGTTAGCCACTAGAAGGTATTGACTTCAATCCACATAAGAGAATTTTCCTTAAACTAGTAAAAAAGAACATTTGTAATCTAAAGCATCTTAATTTGTGTTATTGGGTTGGTTTCCCAATAGGGTGGCTCATAACACAAAGACAAACTCTCTCTACTATTTTGCATTAGTAATATAAAATCGAGCCTTAAACAAAAAATAAATAAAAGTACCTTTTCTTTAATTGCATTTTTGGCTTATCTCCTTATAGGTTTATTCAAATGTCAAGTATAGACACTAATTGGATGTTGAATTAAATTCCACATCCAATGAGTTCCCACACTACATTTGAGTAGAACCATACAAAAAAAAATGAAAAAACATGAAAAAACACATTTTTTTCAAGTATTTTCATTAGTTTTTACTATGGGATTACTCAAAAGTATGTTGAGTGGGTACTCATTAGATATATAATTTAATTATGCATCCAATGGGTCCTTGCACTTGAAAATTAAGTAAACCTATAAGAGTTGAAAATACAATTAAAAAGGTATTTTTCTTCTTTTCCCTCCAAAAACATTTACATTTAGGGATGACATCATCATCTTGAATCTTATTAGTTTTTTTGAAGGTGATTTTGTTAGTACGATTTTTGTTTTTAGGTCCATTTTTTAACTCAAAATTCCCCTAATGGGATCGTTGGTGTGTGCCTCCTCTATGAACGCTTGTAAAGGGTTGTTTTGAATTTTGTGATACAATATGATTTTATATTGGCTCCCTTTTAGCAAGGAAACTATTGTTTTCATGCCACCTTGGAATATACATTGTTATTCAAATAAATTATCCTATAAACATTTCATGGATTTGTCTTTGACTAGTTGACGGGACCTTCTCATCTATTTATCCCCATAGCCTCATCTTCTAGCAAGGGGAAAAAATGTGGAGAGAGTTATGTTTAGATTTTCTCATTAGCACCCCTATATATTATAGGTTTATATTCTTCTAAAACCAAGCAACCCATGATTGATTATATACTAAGGAAAGTTTCCTCCATATGTGCAATATCAAGGACCTTGTTGATCCAAATGCTAGTAAGAGTTTGTTTGATCCTTACAAAAGAAATATATGTCTCATAACTAAATCTATGATCATTAACTTTATGCATTTCCTTTCCCCATTTTGTTCCCCACTCTACATCCTTTGAAGCTTGAGATAAAAATAGGAGGATTCAATGTCATTTGTGTTGACTATAAATTTAAGGGAAACTCAAACCCTCATAGAATATTGTGCTAAAATCAAATCCTAAAAGTTCATGGTGACCATACCTAATGTCCAGGTGAATCTTTGAAGTTGTCTACTCATTGAATTTGATTTTAACATGGGGATAACTCTGCATGGTTTTTTAAAATCCACTTATTAATTGACCTCAATCTTGTCTTCCAATACTAACAGACCCATAATTCTCCCTTACTTCCTTGATTCCTATTATAAAAAAATCATGAAGCATCTCAAAATTATCAAAGTTGTGACCTACATTGTTGATAAGTTCATACTTTGTTTTCATAGTATGTCCATTCACTGAGCTAAGTTCATTAACATTAGGTGATAGTGGGAACCCCTTTTTCGTTCCAAAATTAAGTGACATGATAAATTTTAGTGGTGAAAAAAGAGTCAGAGCCACATGAATATTTACTTTACTTGATTTCTTGGGTATCCATGAAGATGTGAGTAGAACTTGTGTGATATTCATTTGCATCAAGTTTCCTCACATTCATTATGTAGGAATTTCCCACGAGGTCAAGGTTTCATGAGGTTTTCTATTATGAACCTATTACATAAACATATGGTTGACGATGAATATTTGTGGGCTCAAACCTCTCATAACTCACACTCCTTTGGATTAGTTCTAGCTTCTAAACAATATTCAATATTCCATTGTGGTGAAGTGACCCTTCATTATAAGCACAAAAATCAAAATTATCTATCCTCGTAGAACTATCAAGAATTGAGCTCATCAATCACCCTACAAATTTTGTCAATACTTAAGGATTCATCATCTTATTACCCATGATAGACTCTCAAAAGTGATATAGACTTCCTCTTCATCATAAACTAGAGGTTCTTCAAATTGAAGAAAATATGATTCATATTTTATCTCAACCAATGATTTATCGATACTATCATTACTCTCTATGTTGGGTGCAATATTTAAGGATATTTCAGGCATCATTTTCCCCATTTATGGCCATTTTCCCCTGTTGAACCTACAACTTCCCCAGTACAATGTCATTCCCTCTGATAAAGAAGACACCCTTTTCTTTGACATATTATTATGCTATTTTATGCTATGTATTGAATGAAACAATGCTTTCTTTGGGATGACTAACTAGGGTATCTTTGGAAGAATTCTTTTGAATATTTTTCTTTCTGGTGTTTCCATAACTACTAATGGCCATGGGTGAACAGTTGTTGCTGTTACATGATGTGAGTTGTTGTTACCTGTTATTACACCATGAATTTGTTTTTACACCACAAAGTTGTTGTTACATTACGAATTGTCAAGACTGTAGCCACCATTTTAAAAGACAATTGTCAAGGGACACATGAATTAATTCCATGCGGATAATTAAGAAGAACTGAGTAGTTACAATTTCATCTAAACAAGACTTTTGTAACAATAACAAATCTTTCTTAAAAGCAGTTTCTAACAATTTCTATCTTTTTATTATTTCTATTAGCTTAATCGGCATGAGAATCGTAGATTCTCATGACTAATTTGTTTCCTTAATTTTGGGGCTTTGTAAAGACTTTATAAAAATAACTTAGTCTCATGAGAAGGGGAGGAGGACTGAACATAGATAATATCGAAATTATGATCTTGTACTCTTCAACTATTTTAATACAACCATATATCTGGTGGTGTTGCTGCAATTTCTATGTTGAATTCTTAACTAGTTTTCGTTTTACTCCTATACCATGCTAGGAAGGAAGGGCCCTCCACTTTATCAAGGATTGTAGCGTTGATAGGATATATTTTTTTATGTGTTAGTGTGTATTTCTTATTACTATTTCACACATTGCATTGTGGGATATATACATTTATGCTTTCAAATTTATTATGTGTTGTTACACAAGTCAATCAATTCTATGTTATTCAATTGTTGGTATATATCTAGTTGATATTTTATGGAACACCTATATTTATTATAAAGTTTTTATGGAGTGTGGATTCTTTCCTTGATGAGTGGGTTTCATTCGTGCAGTGTTCCTTTTAACTCCTGCAAGTGTGTATTTCCATTCTACAAGAGTGCTTTAATTTCTGCAAGTGTGCTCAACAACATCTTTTCTATTTTACCTGGTTGTTACATGTATCAGCATAGATAGTGCAGACGCCTTTGAAATGAAAGTACCCACACTGGTTGATAATTAATGATTGTGGTTTAGTTACTCTAGCAGTCATAAAAACTCATAAACATTTTGGCATCGTTGTCAGGGAGGGTTGTCAACAATATAATCGGCCAACGCTTTCTTTTGAATTTCAATTTGATAGAGTGTCTCTAATTTTAGAGGGGATGGGAGGTAAGAACAAAGGTAAGAACCTGTGCATTGCTCTAACATACCTAAGAAGGCTCACCACGGTAATAATTAGGACACCTAGGATGTAGTCACACAACACTTTCTTTGGAATTTTCTTTTGAGAAAGTGTCTCTAATTTTATAGGCATTGGGTAGCAAGACTAGAGGTAAGAACCTGCACATCTTCTAACATACCTGAGCAGGCTCACCACTATAATATCTAGGACACTTAGGCTATGAAAATAATTACACATTGGGTCCATGTGTAGAATGTATGAGTGAAGAAGAAGAAAAAAGTAGGAACCCTAATAAAACTATAGGCAAAAGGGATCGAAAAAAGAACAACAAAAATATTGATCAAGGGAGAGTAACATTTATGCAAGAATTGATCTCAAAATCAAAAAGAGAGAAGTCAACACCACATAGGGACGTGAGAAAAATAGGCCCACGGAAAGTTGTTACTTCTACATCAAAATCACAAGTATCTGGTTCCTCTGTTTTAGGATTCCATTTTCCTTAAACTAGCCTACAAATTCCCAAAACTATAAAATTAACTCAGGGACAACAAGGAGAAACTAGTGGCGAGGATTTTGGATTAGAAGGACAAGGGGAAACGAATGGGAAATATGAAGGACCAGAATTGGAAGAACATTCTTTAACTTTCCAATACCCAGACTCAGGTAGTGTAATAAAATAGCTAGCCCCAGAACAATATGACTAATTATCACAAGAATCCCTATCTACAGAACATTCAACTGAGAAATATTTAGAAGGATACTTACTAGAACAAGAATCATGATAATTTCTAATGGGGGATAAAAACAACAATAATAGGACAAATGCCATTATTACTACTTTTGAATTTCCAATAAGTAATATAAGGGGAGAAGCCCCCATGAAAACTATCCCTCTATTAGCCCTTCCATCTTTTTGGTGATTGACTGTAGAAGATCCTAGTACTTTTATGTTTGAGTTTGATGTTATGTGCATGAGTTATGACTACACTTTAGATGCACAGAAGCTAAGACTATTTCCTACCACTCTGAAATGAGTAACATTAACATTAAGATGGTTTATGGGACTGCGTTCAACCACTATCCGAACATGAGGAGATATGAAGACTACGTTTCTAGAAAAATACCAAGACTATCCTCGAACTAGATATTTAAAGGAGGAGATATTTAGAATGACATAGAAAGGAGAAGAGAACTTGGAAGATTACATGGAAAGGTTCCATTATAATCTAAAAATTTCCAAACATAATGATTTGGATCTATATATTTTGAAAATAATATTGATTCGAGGGATGAGGGATGATTTCCTTGACATGTTGAACCTATTAGGAAAAGCAGATATATCTCAAGAGCCATATGATGATATAATAAAACTTTCCTTAAGGTGTTCATGAGGATCTTCATGAGGGAGAAGCAGGCATGAGATTCCTTTGTTAAAATATATAAATCCTCAAATGGAGGTGTGGCCAGATCTAAGACTGGAAACTTATTTGAGAATATAAAGATCAATCTTCTCAGTACCTATTTTTCCCAATTGAAAATAGAAAAAGTGAAAAAGGCACAGGATAAAGCTGATAAGGCCTTGGCCGTGTTCTGCCCAAAATTTAAAGAGAAACATTCCCTAAAGGAATCCAGAGTCAAAAACATTAACTTATGCAACCTTTGTGACCTGGAGCATTCTATACGCTATTGTCCAGAGGTCCCAAGACTAAAGGCAGCTCCCAAGGAATCAGGTGAGGAGGCTTGATCTTCTTATTTTATTGGGTCTAGGAAGCCTTGGAAACCATGACCACCTAATATGTCTCAATATTTTTCTTTCAATCAATGGAATAATGTATATAATACTCATAAATTTCCATGGCAGTATCCCACTCCCCCTCCAACTCAATTTCCTTCACCATGGAACCAATGGTCTCCTTCTCCACCTTTTTAGTATCCTTCATCTCATTCATACTCTTGGACTCATAATTGGATTGGAAACTCTTTAGGCCTAGTCACTCCTTCATTACCAGTGTAGCAGTAATTACAACTTCCACCTCTCTCATCATCTGCTACCACTCCTCCCACATGTCCCCAATTATCTATACAATCTAATCCTAACCCAAATAATAAGGCAGATGATAATATAGAAGCCCCCACTTCTTTCTAGACTTACTACATTACCACTATTGAATGCAATGAGATCCACCTTTGATCAGGAAAAGTAGTAAACTCGAAACCTCCCCTAGCACTACTGAAGAGGAATGTGAATCACCTAGGGATGATCATGTGGATTTTGATGAAACTGATACACCTGTAATAGATGATTCAAATAATGTTGACACATATGTAACATCCAATCCAACTACTATAGTGACAAAGGACCCTCCCTATCTGCAAATATTAGCTAAAACTAGGATGATTCCACAACCTGAATCTAATTTTCTCAAGAAGTTAAAGAATCTTCACATAAGGATTCCCTTGTTGCAAGCCATTAAGGATGTTCCCATATATGCAAAAAAGTGTAAGAGACCTTTGTGTTAAGAAACCTTGAAGGAAACCCAAATACCATGTTACCATCCAAGTGATGGGAAATTTGTCAGAACAAATGACTGGTCAGCCTCTTTTGGCTAAATACAATGACCCAAAGAATCCTATAGTCACTATTTATATTGATGAGAAGCACATTCCAAACACATTAATTTATTTAGGGGTAGCAATCAATGTAATTACTAAGGAAATATTTACCACCTTAGGACTGCATGGGCTGAGACAAACACCTATAGTGCTAGAACTAGCAGATAGGTCATGTGTTAAACCTGAAGGAGTGGTAGAGGACATAGTCATCATAGTAGATTCCTGGAGGTACCCAATAGAATTTCTTATTTTATAAACCAAATCAAATTTGGGGTGACATCCCCTGATATTAGGAAGACCTTGGTTGGCCACTGTGGACGCATCTATAGGTTATAGGTCAGGATTCATGATGATTTCAGATGGACAAGCCACAAAGAACCTTAAACTCTATCCTCCTGGAAAAGTAAGGATTTGGAAAAACCCTTATGGGATGAATTTGAACCAGAATCAGATCATTCCCAACCACTCCTCACTCTTGTCAAGGCCTAGTATTTTAAGAATCAAACAAAGGATGGCATTATCAATGGATATAGATGCCTTTTAAATTAATCACATAATCATCAATTGGTCGATGTTTCGAAACAGCTAATGTGGTCCATCCTCAAGACAAGGTGAAGAATCAATCGATCTTAAGGTATAAATAGTAAGGATGCATCATACCCTAGAATATGCTATCAAAAACTAATCATTGGTAGAGTAGTTAAATTAGGTAAGTAAAATAGTAAAATAATGAAATAAACTAGTTGCTAGAAATAAATTATTAAAATATGACAAGTGGAAACTAAGTAAGAGCTGGACTCCAGCTCTCACATCTTGATTCCTCTCTCTCCCCTCCCTAGTTATTTTTATCTTTAGCTCTTCTTATTTTTGCAATTTATTTTATGATTCATTTACTTGTTTCCTCCTTTTCTTTTTATGAACTTTTGAGGTCTTTTTCTTTCTTTTATTTTGTTTGGTATTAATAGATCTAAGAACTATTTATAATTTAATATTAATTCTAATTAATAAACCCCTCCCCCTTCTTTTCTTTTTATTTTTTGATCTCTTTAACTTAGGTTCTCCTCCCTAATAGTGTATTCTTTGATTACTAATAAGACCTTATTATTAAAGCATTGAAATATTAAATGTTGACTCAATGGATTTATCAGTAATTCCCTTGTTGTTACTTTTATTGATGATTTAGGGGTAGAAGATACCATCGAATACTTGAGTCTAGAAAATAGGAAAGCCACCCCTAAACTTAAGAGAATCTCAGTTAAAATAGAGTCAGGAAAAAATCTAAATATTAATCCTAATCTGACTCCTAAACAAAACAACATGTTGTTACAGCTATTACAGATACATAAAAGGGCATTTGCATGGGATTACACAGACATGAAAGGCATTCACCCTAGCATTTGTACCCACCACATCTGCTTGAAATGAGATTGAAATCCAGTTAAGCAACCACAACGATGCATGAACCCAACACTTAAAGAAGTAGAAGAAGAAGAATTGAAAAATATTCTAAAGGCCAATTTCATTTATCACATCTCTGACATCCACTGGGTATCTCAACTTTTTATTGTTCATAAAAAGAATGGAAAATGGAGGATCTATGTAGATTACAGAGAACTTAACAAATCCACTCAAAAGGACCATTTTTCTTTGCCATTTATAGATCAAGTCCTTGACACCTTATCTGGAAAAAAAAGGTTTTTTTCATTTCTAGATGGGTCTAATGGTTATAATCAAATACAAATTTCCCTATGGGATCAAGATAAAACCACCTTTACTTGCACTTAGGGGACTTTTTCTTACAGAGTTCTTCCTTTTGGACTCTATAATGTGGCAGCAAACTTCCAGACAGAAATATTGGGGATATTTGTAGATTTGCTAAATGATTGTTTAGAGGTATTCATGAATGACTTTACACCTTATGGTGACGGTTTTGAAACATCATTAACAAATCTTAAAAAAGAGCTAGAACGATGTGAGCAAACTAATGTTGCTTTTAGAACTGAAAAATGTCACATGATGACAAATGAAGGAATGGTGATTGGGTATTATATTTCTACTGCAGGAATAAAAGTAGACCTCACTAATATAGAAGTAATTTTGAAAACTCCCACTCCCAAAACATAGGAGCAGGTACGTAGTTTTTTTGAACATGCAGGGTATTACGGGAGGTTTATAGAAAAAAAAAAAAATCATCCCCATTGTTTTCTCTGCTTACTAAAGGTGTGGAATTTGTTTGGATAGGGAAATGTGAACATGCCTTTACAGAGCTAAAGTAGTGTGTGTCAACAATCCTTGTTTTGTGAGGATTGAACTGGGATATGTCGTTTCACATAGCAACAGATGCATCTGATACTGTTGTAGGAATTGTGTTAGGTAAACTAGAAGAAAAGAAGCCATATGGCATCTACTACATCAGCAAGAATCTAACTCCAGTGGAGTTAAATTATAAAGTAACAAAAAAAGAGTTTCATACAATAGTACATGCCATTAATAAATTTAGGCAATACATCACAGGCTATCAAATATTTGTGCACACTGACCACTCTATCATTTGTTTCTTAATGAATAGACATGTTACTAATGGTAGGGTTACACGTTGGTTGTTGTTGTGACAGTAATTTGAATAACAATCTTAGATAAACCTGGAAAACATAATGCAATGTCTGATTTTCTTTCTAGGCTAACCGTTAATATTGATTGCATGCCCGTTGAGGATTATTTTTTAGATGAATATCTATTTTCTATTTCAACTCAATAACCCTGGTATGCAGACATAGCTAACTACCTTGCTGCAAGGATATTTCCACAATATTTGTCCTCAAAAGAAATAAGGAATATTGTTCAGCAAAGTGCAAGATAATCTTGGGTAGAAGGATACGTCTACTACACGGGGCCAGATCATCATATCAGGCATTGTGTGAGAGAGGATGAGATTTTTGACATCCGTAGAGCCTGTCATGAGGAACCTTGCATAGGACACTTTTTTGATAAGAGGATAGGGCATAAATCTCTTTCAATAGGATATTATTGGCCTACCATATTCCAAGATGCAAACAAATTTGTGAAGGGATGTGATAGTTGTTAGAGAATGGGTCAACCACTCTGGTCTGATGAAATTTCATTACAACTTCAAATAGTCTTGGAACCATTTGCGAAGTGGGCCTTACATTTTGTAGGAAAAATTATTCATTCAATCATTCATCTCAGTAGAAGTCCTACATCCTATTCTGTACAGATTATGTCACAAAATGGGTTGAAGCAAAGGCACTAACAAGGGCAGCTGAAGAGGTTGTTTCAAAGTTCTTAGTTGAAGACATTTTTGTTCATTTTAGAGTGCCTCGATAAATAGTGATAGATGGAGGACCACATTTCACATCTCATTTGATCCAGAGGTTAGTTGAGAAATTCAATATTTGTCACAGAAGTACCTCACCATATCATCCAGAGGAAAATGGTTAAGTGGAGAGCTCTAATAAGGTTATTAAAGGAATTCACACTAAGGTTGTAGCCAACCACCAGAGGAACTAGGCTAATAAATAGTGATTGCATGCCCGTTGAGGATTACTTTCCAGATGAATATCTATTTTCTATTTCAACTCACTCACCCTGGAATGTAGACATAGCTAACTACCTTGCTGCAAGGATATTTCCACAATATTTGTCCTCAAGAGAAATGAGGAATATTGTTCAGCAAAGTGCAAGATACTCTTGGGTAGAAGGATACCTCTACTACATAGGGCCAGATCATCATATTAGGCATTGTGTGAGAGAGGATGAGATTTTTGAAATTCGTAGAGCCTGTCATGAGGAACCTTGCATAGGACACTTTGTTGATAAGAGGACAGGGCATAAATTTCTTTCAACAGGATATTATTGGCCTACCATATCCTAGGATGCAAACGAATTTGTGAAGGGATGCGACAGTTGTCAGAGAATGGGTCAACCACTCTGGTCTAATGAAATTTCGTTACAACTTCAAATAGTCTTGGAAACATTTGCAAAGTGGGCCTTACACTTTGTAGGAAAAATTAATCATTCATCTCAATAGAAGTCCTACATCCTAGTCTGTATATATTATGTCACAAAATGGGTTGAAGCAAAGGCACTAACAAGGGCAACTGAACAGGTTGTTTTAGAGTTTTTATTTGAAGAAATTTTAGTTCGTTTTGGAGTGCCTCGATAAATAGTGATAGATGGAGGACCACATTTCACATCTCATTTGATCCAGAAGTTAGTTGAGAAATTCAATATTTGTCACAGAATTACCTCACCATATCATCCACAGGAAAATGGTTAAGTGGAGAGCTCTAATAAGATTATTAAAGGAATTCACACTAAGATTGTAGCTAGCCACCAGAGGAACTAGGATAATAAATAGTGATTGCATGCTCGTTGAGGATTATTTTCCAGGTGAATATCTATTTTCTATTTCAACTCACTCACCCTGGAATGCAAACATAGCTAACTATCTTGCTACAAGGATATTTCCACAATATTTGTCCTCAAAAGAAATGAGGAATATTATTAAGCAAAGTGTAAGATACTCTTGGGTAGAAGGATACCTCTACTACACAGGGCCAGATCATCATATTAGGCATTGTGTGAGAGAGGATGAGATTTTTTACATCTGTAGAGCCTGTCATGAGAAACCTTGCATAGGACACTTTTTTTATAAGAGGACAGTGCATAAAGTTATTTCAACAGGATGTTATTGGCCTACCATATTCTAGGATGCAAACAAATTTGTGAAGGGATGTGATAGTTGTCAGAGAATGGGTCAACCACTTTGGTCTCATGAAATGTCGTTACAACTTCAGATAGTCTTGGAACGATTTGTGAAGTGGGCCTTACAATTTGTAGGAAAAATTAATCATTCATCTCAATAGAAGTCCTACATCCTAGTCTGTACAGATTATGTCACAAAATGGGTTGAAGCAAAGGCACTAACAAGGGAAACTGAACAGGTTGTTTTAGAGTTCTTATTTGAAGACATTTTTGTTCATTTTGGAGTGACTCGATAAATAGTGATAGATGGAGGACCACATTTCACATCTCATTTGATCTAGTGGTTAGTTGAGAAATTCAATATTTGTCACAGAATTACCTCACCATATCATCCACAGGAAAATGGTTAACTAGAGAGCTCTAATAAGGTTATTAAAGGAATTCACATTAAGATTGTAGCCAGCGACCAGAGGAACTATGATAATAAAGTTCCAAAAGTACTGTGGAGTTACAAAACTGCATGGAGAAATACTATTGGATTTTAACCATTCCAATTGGGTTCAAAATAAAAATACTCAAAACAACATTGCAAGTGAACATGTATTTTACTAAAGCTCAAAAACATTGATTGAAGTAGTTAAATGAACTAGATGAGAAGAGATTGGATGCCATCCAGCAAATATACATCATCTAGTGGCAGAGGGCTAAGTGGCGTGACAAGTTTATCAAAAATAATGTGTTTCAGTAAGGCGAATGGCTCTACTGTATGATTCACGGTTCAAATACTTCAAGGGGAATATCTACACCAGATGGTTAGGTCCTTATGAGGTAGGTACAGTATTTGACAATCGGATTGTGAGATTAATTATAATAGACAGTGCCAAGGTGTCATTTATTTCCAATGGGTATCGTCTATCGTCTTCGGTTATATTATAAACCAACCTCAAAGGATTCATTTGTCAACTAATATCAAGATCTAATCTTCAAGTTATGAAGGAAGGGGAAAATTCTCTTGTGCAGTCAAATTATTAAATTCTAGAAGTGTAGGAGCTGAAAGCCAACTTTTGTTAGTAATTGATACACAAAGAAAAATAATAAAAAGAAAAAGAAAAAATATATATAATAAATAAATAAATATGGTTGTGAAAACCTCTTGTGGGGCACAAGTAGATAGTTGTACCAACCAAAAACCAATTTTTGGCAGCTGATACACATTTTCCTTTTAATAAATTTTGTAACAACATGACATCTATGACATATGTGTAATGTCATGCTTGTTACAAGCCTATTTTTATTCATTTCATTGAATTATTCTAAGAATTATTTTATAGGTACAAATTGTAATACCCTCAAAGGAATACATTGTTTGTAATAAAGTATTGCTACAAATTTACTCAACCATCATGGAGAAATTATTTTGTTGTTACATTTGTAGCATTCGATCTGATGCAGATGACTTTAGCATGGAATTAGATGTTGCAGTTGTTGCGGGATTTTATCCCCTAAGGCTCTTGGGTTGAACCCTAGCAGACTGAAAGTTGTCTAAATCAAGAAACATGCACACACATAGCCATTATGCTAGAGAAAGCTATTTCTAAGGTGAGAAGGACGTACCTCAAGTCCTGCGTTCGGGTAGTCCCTCAAGGGTCCAAACCCTTCTTCACATCCCTTCCGCTCCTTTTCCCTGCAAAACCAACAATTCCAAAGAATGCAACAGTATATGGACAAAGATTTATATAAAATTCACCTTTATGTTATACAAGAAAGGAGTTCGTTATAAACTTTTAGACATCCATTCATACATGAAATTCAAACATGAACATCATTAACATAAATAAAGAAGCATATCGGGAACAAGACGTGTTTCTTTATTAGAAAAATAGAATAGTACAAAAAAGAGCAATATCACCTGAACCACTTCTGCAGGCTCAAAGCTCAGCCTCCTTCTGGATCCGTCCCGCCTCAAGCCTCTAGTAGGTCTCCTTCCAATACTCACTCCAAGATGTCATAACTAAGGAATGAACATCCAATCACAAGGAAACAAGGGTTTCCTGTACAAAATGGGGGAAGTGCAGAAGGCACAAGGGTCTTCAGACCTGATCAGGGGGAAATATCAGTATAATAACCTTTCTCTATATTCTCTCCTCCCTTAGGCCTTCCCTTTGGTGTCTTTTTATACCAATTCCAAAGTAGTTTTTTAGTTAGGAATTGGTTGGGAACAGTTGAGGCCACGGGCACTAACAGGTGATCAATAGGTAAAACCCGCGATCTCCGCCCGAAAAAAATAAGGAGTTATATATTTTTTTAAGTGTTTTAATACATATACGCGGGTTGGGTATATATGAACCCGCGTATACACGTGTTTAACTCAGGGCAATGTCGCGTACAGGGAATAAAACATTGTTTTTAGATTTTGAACCAGGTCTGGAAGGAGGGGTTGCCCTAGGCCATGAGTGCAGCATCACAAACCATAATAGTGAGATTTGGAGCTATAACAGATGCCCCCTAATATATGAGGTCAGAAGGGGTACATGATGGCCGAAATATATTAAGCAAGTACATGGAAAAGAGACCTGCCAAAACCCGAGGAGTACTTCACCAGAATTCAGCCTACCAAGCCACAAAAGAAGATCAGAAAGAAACACCGTTTGAGGTGGGCATACCCATGCTCAGAGAAAGAAAATCACATCTGCATATCAAGTACAAGTGGATCCACTAAGTATACAAGTATAAATGACTAGAAAATACATAATGGATCATCTGATCATGATTGAACAAGTACATGTCTGAATATCACATATAAACTGTCAATGATGCTGGAAGATACAACGGACCCCTAATATCAAAGACTAATCCCAAGAGGTACCAACTGAACATGATGGAAAAGGATGGTACTGCACTGCAAAATCAGGTGCCGGCATATAGAATGTCGCCATGAATGACTACAACATATAAGGTGGAATGGTATCAACTAGCAGCAAGAGGAGCACATGTCAAGTGAACCAATGAATGCTGATATGACCTAAGGTCTTCACCGACCGCCGTGGTACATTTCTACACCATGGGAACAAATGATCTGAAGTCGACCATGTGAGAAATCGTTTGATTACCAGTCATTGATGTATACCGTTAACAAAAGTGAGACTACTCACCGATAATGATAATGAGCGTCAAGGTACCCAGTACAAACTAACAAGTGCAAATAAATGAGTTGAAGTCGAACACCTGTAAGAATCTATCGATCAGGAGACAATGATGGTTTCCCACTGTCGATAGCGAAGGATCTGCCACTAATGACTGCAAACCCCAAGGTACTGCCAAATGGACTCTCAATCTTTGCCCCCGAGCAATGAGTCAGAGTCGATAGGGAAAGATCCGATAGAAGGAAGGCATTAAGGCATCCTTCATCAATCTAGTGCGAGTGTAACCTGTAGGCCAATAATGTGGAAGGAATCGGATGAAGAAAGATGTAGTAACCGAACCAAGATACGTTTCCAGTGTACACAAGATGTAGCTAGCGCATGGTAGAAACCCTCTGAACCAACCAATAATGAAAGCTGACACGGAGGCGGGGTATCCACCAATAGGGTCAAATGGAAACCAAGGTACCACACGAATCCCAATGTGTGATAATGTAAGCTGGCGTCGAACACAAGGGAAACCACTCAGTCAAAGACCCATGATACTGATCGATGTTGAGCACAATCTAACCTATCAATAATGAAAATAGGGCCAAGGTGCAACTCTAGGCCTGCCCTCAGAGCAAGATGTCGTCGTCGATAAGGACAAGACCCGCCAGCAAGAAGTCAATGGGGACCTTCTCAAACCAGCACGAGTAAAGGACCAATATAACTGATGTGATGTAAGACATGATACTGACAACCGGGATGGGTGACTGAAAAATGAGTCAAGAGACACCGCAGAGAGGCCGACTCAGGCTAACTTCCCTTGAACAAAAGCACGACTCAATGTGACTATGACCACATATGATGAATCTGTATAAGTTCGTCATGCAGGAGGCATGAACGAACCCTCCATATGATTGGAAGAGATAACCAATCGGGGGAGAACTGACTCAATAACAATGTTTAAGGCGAACCTAAGTCAAACTAAATCCCACCCAAGCAGAGGAGACTTTGTTTTGAGTGCTTTGTTCAAGGGTGACACAACTGACTCTAGCTGCCAATAATACATGGAAATACTGACCCGTTCCCACTCTTTTTCGAATATTTAATGTTATTTTCTTTTTCTGTTAAGCTCAAAAAATAATAAAAGAATGTTATGGTATAGTGGAAAGGACGAGTGTCAGTGAAACAGATGATCTAGTTCCTGGGAGGGGAACATTCCTTTGCTCAACGCAAGGAGGCGAAAACTGGTCGGTGACACTCAAAGGTATGTCCTTTCCACGGGTCAATATATGTCAATTTGCAGAGGTTAAAGGTATGCAAGGTTGATTTTTTGTAGACATCATGGTCAAAAGTTGGCTTAAACACGAGTCCACTGAAGCCGGCTCTAGGCCAAAAGGTGCAAATGGTCAACATGCAATGCAGCAGTACAACTCAACACAAAGGAACCTCTAGGGTATAAGGCCAGAACAAAGCGAAGAAGCTAAGAGGAATGAGTCTTCAACGCATAAGTCATGGCGGGACTACAAAGGAATCCCGAGCCTACTCAAATGAAGCAGCATGGGAAAAAAATGTGAGTGAGGTGCTAACTACGATGTCCATGTAAAGGATGGCTCTACCATCGTGTCATGATTTAAAAAATCGGCGAGTGAAGATGGCTTACGAACCATAACACGATGGGATCGACCCTATGGCAGATGTATCGACTGATGGAGGCTAGTATGCATAATGCAACAGAAAAGTGATGTCCTCAACCTATATGCCAATGAGAAAACGATACCTGCCATGACGGGTCAGTAGTCATGGAACCGTCTCGAAAAAGTTAAAAAAATTCCAAAATGTCCTGAAAAAGCAAACCAATCTCGACATTGCGATTTCGACCGTTCAAATTCTTCGTACGTCGATTTCGACCGTTCAAATCCCACAAAATCTTCCAGGTAACCCTTATACTTAGCTTGCAATGCATTGTGATTAATTTTAAGATTTTTGATTGATGTTTCACCGTTAAACTATTGACTAAAATTTCGCTACGGCGTATACGCGGGTTGGTAATATGAAACCCACATACACGCGGGCCCTATACGCGACTATGTATACAGTAACCCGCGTATATGCCGAGAGCTAATTTAAATATAAACTAACGGATGAAATCTCAATTTCTTTTCAGGATGACTATCACATGGCATGAAAGGGAACATGCAGCGGTTGACAATGAGGTTATGAACGATCCTCAAGCCTTATGCTTTACGAGGATGCGGCTTGCTAAAATTCTTCAAGCTGCCGAACATGAAAGCCAATGTGCGTCTGCTTGCATTGCTCATTAGCTATTGGGATGTCAATGAGGAAGAATTTATGATAGATCAGATGCCACTCAGGGTGCAAGTGGAGGACATCTATTTTATCATGGGCCTTTCCCAAAGGGGAGAGGTAGTACTTCCTAGGGCAGGACGTGGAGTAGCCTCTCTATAGAGGACTATGCACAGATATACTTCCCAAGACATCCCAAGAAAGTTGGGAGCCAGATATCCATTGCACATGTGGAGAGCTTATCACTCAGGATCATCCTGTTCACCATGGCTCGGGTGAATGGATCATCCTCAATGCATCAGGCGTCACGGCTCAACATGAGTATGGCAGTGGATTGTCTCAACACAGTGTTTGACTGGTGTACTCCTCTTTTGGCCAGCATGAAGAGCCAACTCACTTCCACCAAGAGGGGACAGATCAAAAACTTTGGTTATGGGACCATTCTGTGCACCTTCTTCTTTGAGAGGATTCCCGCACTCCGACCCAGGGTAGCAGTTTCCATCAGCACCCCACGCGATCCACGTATGGGTCGGTGGGCTGATCTGATGAAATGTCTGGGGGGTGGGGAGGTTCCTAGGACTGCCTTCGACGATGATTTCTTCACCTGGTGGGATCAATAGATCATCGCTGTCAACGACTACCCCTATTCTGGGCTGGACTTCCAAGGAGATCCAGACCTAGAATTACCGCCTGATGCAGCATGGGGCGAGATCGGTAAGAATTTTTGATTTTATGATTTTTTTGGATTTTTCAAATATGATAATGAAATTTGAAAAATATATTAATTGATGAGATTCAAATGACTGATATGATGATCATGATCCAGATATTGGGCCAGTGCGGCCAGATGGATTCCCGCGGTACAGACGACGCGACCGAGGAGCCGAAGAGGCGGCTGCTGAGACAGAGAGGACTCTACACAACGTCCAGCGACAGCTGACTAGACTGAGCTGTCAAGTACCGATGGCTGCTATAGAGGACCTTCCAGAGCATATGCAGCGTCATGTGGTTGGGATGCCATGTGACTGGGTTCGCACTTTTCGGCATGTGGCCAATACTATAGTAACCTACTTGGCCGCTCATCCTGATCCGGGGCATTAGATATGCTGGATATGATTATGGGCATTTGAGTCCCAATTTTGTATATTTTTTGGACTACATATGTACATTCGAGACACTTTTATGATGATATATATATATATACAGTTGACTTTTTGATGCTTTGATTTTATGATGAATGATTGATGTGCCAGTCTAATGCTTGATTAGCGATAGAATCAGCTAACCAATTATGAGATCTTGGAATATGAAAATAATTAATATAAATAAATGATCTTTGTAACAACCTCACTCTTAAATACTGGTGATATAAACATGGATCCCTTACCCGATAAATGTTATTTAATTGAGACACTATCAATTGAGAATCGAGATACACCACTAACGAGTCAACCCCATAATAGATTTCCTCGGATAGTAAATTAATAACGGCAGTATACTCAGCCATATTATTCAAAGCAGGACCAATGCATACGCCTCTTGATACCATCAATTGACCAGTTGGATAATAAAGTACCCAAGCTGCGGAAGCGAGATTCCGAGTGTGCCGGCTAGCACCATCAGCGAACCCAAAATAAACCAAATCATCCATTAACACTCGCAACAGCAGACCAAAAAGCGTTGACATCACAAATCTCTCGATAATGTATGTACAAATATACATAATATACAAAGAAGCCATTGCCTAATTTCTACTTAAGCAAAGTATTTCTTTAGGTAGAGCCTGTTTCGGGGCTCTGCCAGCTTGTTTCCTTCAAAGTCTACTAACTCATACGACCCTTTTTCTAAAACTCGTTTAATAATGAAAGGACCGTACCACATGGGCTTAAACTTGCCTGCCCCCAAGGCGTCTTTATCTTGGTCGTAGACCAAGACAAGGTCACCTTCAGAAAAGACTCGATGATGGATAGATTTATCATACTACATTTTTACCCTTTTCTTATGGGCTTCATTCATCGTGGCGGCATCTCGACGCTGCTCATCGAGATGTTCCAAGTGAATAAGGCGCTCTTCGAGACTCGAAGTCTCTGGGAGGAGCTTTACAGCTAATTTGAGAGATGGAATTTCACATTCAATTGGAAAGATAGATTCCATCCCGTAAACCAACTAGAAAGGAGTAAAACCAGTAGCAGTCTTTACGGAGGTTCGGTATGCCCAAAGAGCCGAATACAACATAACGTACCAATTGGACCGATTTTTATCAATTGTCAATTGGAGTATCATCTTAAGAGTTTTATTGACTCCCTCGACCTGTCCATTGGCCTCAGGATAATAGGGAGACGAATGCTCTTGACGGAAACCTAATTTAGAGGCCAATTTGGACATAAGTTGATTCTGAAAGTGACTGCCATGATCAGTGATAATCTCTCTCGGGACACCGAACCTTCAGATAACTTGATTGAAGAGAAACAAAGTTGCCGTGTCACTATCATTTTTATAAGTGGGCATGGCTTCGGCCCACTTCGTAAAGTAGTCTACTACCACAATAATATACTTGTGATTCGTTGTTGAAGGCGGATTACAAGTTGTAAAATCAATACCCCACTTAGTAAAAGGACCGACCGTGACAACGGGAAAAAGGGAGCTGGATGAGCACGCATCTTTCAAGTAAATATTTGATAAGGGTGGCAACGTTTGACCGCTTCCACAAAGTCTTTAAAAAGTGAAGGCCAAAAATAGCCAGCACGTAAGATGCGCTGGGCTGTAGCAATCCCTGATAGATGACCACCACAAGCTCCACTGTGGCAATCATTAAGCACATACTCTACTTCTTCCAAGGTCAAACAGCGCCGAAGGATTGAATCAACCCCTCGTCGGTATAAGGTATCACCAATGATAACATAGTTCTTAGCCAGGTGACGTAATTTACGACGTTCATCCTTGGAAAAAGTAGAGGGAAACTTCGAAGTCTGGAGATATACAATGATATCTCCATACGAAGGGTCGAGTGAAGAGATGAGGAATAAATGTTCGTCGGGAAAACTTTCCTCAAAATATGTGTCCTCTCCACAAGGCAGCTCAAAAATTAACTCTGCAAAAACCATGGATTTCTTAGACTTAGCTGACAAGAATTCGAGATCGAATTCTTGCAAAATGACTATCCATCTGTTATATTTTCCCCCAATCACTCACCTACTGAGGACAAATTGGAATGGATTGACTGCCGCTAAGACAAAAGTTTTGCGTAGCAAGATGTAATGACGGAGCCGCTGGACAGCATGAACAGCTGCCAAGGCTAATTTATCTATCGGGGAATAGCGAAGTTCAGGGCCTATTAAGCCTCGGCTCAAGCAATAAATCACGTGCTCGGTGAGAGCATCGTCCTCCTGAACTAGAACCATACCAATGGTTGATTCTGCTGCTGCGAGATATAAAAGGAAGTCTCTGCCATAATCCAGTGGACTCAAGAGCGGGGTAGAGACTAATGATTTTTTCAAAGCATCAAACGATCGTTGCGCAAAGTCGTCCCATACAAATGGAACTCCTTTACGTAACAACCACATGAACCCTTTAGTGATCTCGACATAATTTGCTATAAACCGACGTAAGAAGTTAGCCTTCCCTTGAAGACTCTGAAGTTGACGTATTGAAGACGGGGGAGGCAACCGAACTATTGCCTCAACCTTGAAGGGATCTACTCGAATCCCTTCGTTCGACACTATCAACCCTAACAATCGACCAGATGTAACTGCGAAAACGCACTTGTTGGGATTCAACCAGATTTTATAAAAACAACATCGTTCGAAAACCATTCGAAGGTGACTAGGATGATCAATCCTCTTCCGAGAACGAGCAGCGAGATCATCTAAGTATGCTTCGATGATATGCTTAATGTCATGGAAAGCATAAGACATGGCCCCCTGAAAGGTAGCTCCAGCATTTTTAAGACCAAAAGGCATCTTTCGATATGCAAAGGTTCCCCAGGGACATATGAAGGCCATTTTATGTTGGTCTTCAGGATGGATAGAAATTTGATTATAACCAGAGAATCCATCCATGAAGGAAAAAATCTCGTTACCCACACACTCGTCAATAATCTGATCAATAAATGGCAGAGGGTAATTGTCCTTAGGACAAGCCTTGTTTAGGTCTCTGAAATCAATGCATACTCGGATTGTTCCTTGCTTTTTATCTACGGGGACTGGGTTAGAAACCCAATCAGTAAGAGGAACAAGGTATATAAAACCCGCCTTTAGCAGCTTCTCTACTTCTGCTTTGATAACTGTTGCTTTCCTAGGGTTGACCGGCCGAAGCCTCCGAAGGATAGGTCTAGCGTTTTCGTACGTCTTGATCTCATGCTAAACTATAGATGGGTCAATGCCAGGCGTATTCTCTATTACGTTAGGGTCCCTAGAGATGTTTATAGGTGTCGTTTTTGAAAACACCGACAAGTTACCCTCGGCACGAACGTGTGCTGGAGCCAAAGGGTTTAACACCATACAAACATCGCTAGAACTGGGCTCGGAGAATCTAGACTCGACCTCTTGCAATGGATGAAGAAAGTATGAACGATGGTGTAAATCTTCCCAAGGTCGATCTATACCCATTATTACTTAAAGAATTGCTTCTTCCAATGGTAAGACTGAATCCAAGAAATCCAAAGTAGAGGTGGAGTCAAGGCTCCAAGCGGGGGCCACATCGCCATCTAACTCCTCTTCAGAAAAAGGAGAAGAATGGTCTTCTGCAGAGTTCACGATAGACTGATATCTAAGCTCAGCTGCAGATATAGGGAATGCCACTCCATTCTCTTGTCCTTCAACTAATGTGGTCGTAGGTGAAGGCAAAGTCCAGGGGTCCGAAAAATAATGAGTTCGAAAGAACCCGTCTCGAGAAAACTCCCTAGATGATGAAATGGCATTGATTTTTGCTATAGGAGAGGGGAACTCAAAGGTACCCATCAACAAGGAATACATCCCTACTCCTAGATTCTCAGTAGGCAGACGAGGGTTATCCACTAAAGGAATAGTGGAGTCAGAAGTTGCTTGAGGATCAACTGGAGAATAGTCTAATTGATCCACCTTTACAATTTTCCCCTCATGAGGAAAGCAAATGACACGAAACAGAGTCAAAACGATGACGTCCATTTCATATACTCAGTTTCTTCCTAGGAGGAGATTATAATCTAGGTTAGAATCGACGACTTCCACTTCAATATTAACGACCTTCCCCCCAACACATATAGGAAAGGTCGGGATAATCCCATGCGACCTATGAGAATGGCCATCGAATGCAGTCAAGATGGTAGGTGAAGGAACAACCGAAGGTGATCCGATAGCCTTCCAACATGACATCGACATAACGCATGTTGAAGCCCCTTCATCAATAACGGTTCGGAAAATATTGATTTTCCGGTATGTAGACTTTACTTCAAATGCCATGTGATGAGGGAGTCATTTTTTGATATTTAACATGTCAAAAGTAAGCACTAAAGAATTAGCCGGATCTACTGCCCCTATGGAGGAAAGTAAAGCACTTCTCTGAGCCGGACACGACTGGAGAACCTCTAAAGCGTACATAGTGCACGGACTCTGAGCCAGATCCTCCACAATGGAGTAATTCTGGGCGGCCCTAGCATTAGGATTAATCGTCGCGCGTTTAGCGGAACCTTTCGGCATCCGTGGCATAGTCTCAACAGAGGGTCACTCGATATGAAGGTCAATACTTTTGGGAATAGCCTTATACTTGGAAGTTTTGGCTTCACTGTAATCACGTGACCGAGTAGCCACGTCGACGTTAGAACCCATCATGAAAACATTCGAAGATTTTTCCCCTTCCTGGTTGCCCCCTGCGGAGGTTCCAGGGTTTGAACTTGCGCCAGCAAGAAGTTGTTGCCCTTGGGGAAAAGGGTTAGTTAACACAGCTTGGGAACTAGAAGTCCCTTGCTGCCCTAACAATGCTGAGCGTCTTCAATCTTAGGGCAAAGATAAGTTAAATGGTCTCCACCGCATAACTTGCATGGAAACTTAACTTTCTTTTTTGACTCATTTCTACCCCAACCAGCATTATTGCCGGATTTGTTTGCATCAGGCTTCCCATCCTGGTTATTTTTCTTACCTCGTCCTTTCTTTTTCCCATTGGAATTTTGACTTCCTTTGGGATTATCCGATTGGACGACATTAATTGAAGAAGTTTGGGAAGCGGAAGGATTAGACGATGTGACTTGGTTGTTAGAAGAAGTTTGTAACGACAACTGTTGCAATTGATTCAACAAGTTCACCGTATTTGTGTCTACTGACCAAACAATGCCATCCGCGTGGAGACCTGGCTTCAGCTTAGCTACATCGACCTTAGATCTAGGAGCATTTGTCAAGTACTTTGATAGGATCCGAGACTGAGAGTAGATAAGTTCTAATTGTTGGGCCCTAAAAATGGCTTGCTCCTCGGAAAAGACCCCTGACATGCAGACATCCGTGGAGATCTTAGGTACCAAATACTTCAAGAACCACTCGAGACGGTATTTCATAGGGATTTTAGCTTTAATAAGCCTCTTTCTCCATCTCCATTCCTATATGTGATCAGAAATGTGTTTTGCCCTATCCTGACGAAAGGTAGCCAACAGTTCAGTTCCGGCATCATACCGGACGGGCAACTGAAAATGGTTCAAGAAAATGTTAGCTAAGTCGGCGAATGATGAAAAGCTGCCCCCAGGCAACTCTATATACCACTTAGCTGCGTTACCAGTTAAGGTGCGTTGAAATAATCTCAACCTAACCGAATCATCGATCAGGGAGTTCGATGAGCACGATAAGTGAAACGTGGTTACATGGTCGCCCGGGTCCTCACCACTTTTTCCTTCGAATTTTGGAATATCCGAAGGGAGTTTAGTCGGGACCAGAGGCCAGGCCGGATTATAGTTGATTGGGTCATTAGTTAACTTAGTGAGGTCTGGCAAGTTTAATGTTGCCAGAAACGGAAGTCTAGGCGGGGCTTGGGGATTCCACCCTGACTGAGTGGCGGTCCCGAAGCTCTTAAAAGATTAGCCTAGATTTTGGGAGGCACCAGGCTGCCTGAAGTATCCTGTAGAACCCGCTGAGCCAAAAGGGACACCTTGTGACCCAACAAATCTCGGAGTTTGACCAACTCCGGCCGTATATCCACTAAACCCTGCAAAGTTTCCTCCAAAAGGACTGTAAGGAGTTGAAAACCCCTAATATGGATTCCAAGCCGAAGCTAGGGGAGGAATGCTTTGGAATGAACTAACCGTGGTATACGGCCTGTTCCCATATTGGTCGTGGAATGGATTCCCAGTTCCGGCACTACTAAGCCCAGGGTTATTCCAACCTTGGAAAGGATTGTTTCTTTGTCCTACTGAAGAAAAAGGCATAAATCCTACCATAGGGTTGGAATGTGGTATATGACCACTTCCAAACGGAAAACCTTGGAACGAAGCCGATGCACTCATTGTGGACGTGGCGGCTCCAAACAGAGCTGAAGGAATGCCCAATGATTGGGCGCCAAATGGGAAGTACCCAGAACCGAAAGCATTTGTTTGGGAACTTCCACTCGTAGATGGAATGGAAGTATACCCAACAACAGACGTGCTAGTAAAAGATCCGAATAATGAGACGGAGGGGATGGAAATAGTTCCACCTCCTTGCACAGATATGGGAGTCTGTGCAGTCGTAGCACTAGTAGAAGCCATGCTTCCCGTAGTGGTCATCGAAGGTAAGCGCGTAGCGTAACCTAGACTTGCCAGTCTTTGCGACGGAGTTCCAACGTATTGCAATACGTGTGGATAACTTGATGGTAGGGTAGAATTCGGAGCCGCTAACGACTCTGAAAGTTCTTCTACCTCAATGTTATCTTCCGCTTGTAAGGGAACTTGAGAAGGAACTGGTGGGTTCCTTTCTTGTTCTACGGAAGTACCAGGCCTTGCTTCAATACTATTGCCCGTGAGGGGAGGATCAATCCCCGATGCGTCAATTGCAGTGGAACGAAACCCACCGGTATTATTGCCTTTGCGCCTTCTCGGAGAAGGCTCTACACTTGGTGGTGAGAGACCACGAAGTCTACGAGACCATCTGGGAGATCGGTCAGCCATTTTGGATTCTTTGTTTAAAATCTAACTAAAGACTCAATAAAAAGTCCCTAAAGATACAACCAATCAAAACTACTTCCAAGTATTTCCACTCCGGGTGATTAGGACCGGACACCAAAATACGAGAAAGTGGAGAATAGAGGGCCTTCCGAAGATAGTCTGGGGTGATGAGGCCCCAGGCCTACCAGCGAAGGTATCAGAGGAAGTTACGCTGACCTCCTAAAAACAGTCTGCGCCGGTGTAAGCCCCCAAGCTTCGCAAGGGTGCCCTCCAATAGTGCTGTTGAGAGTGATACAACGTCGACCTCAGGTGCCACGGGATTCCCCTCCGCAGCCACCTATGTAGTTTCCTAGTAGTGGCAACTAAGGACACCAACTCGTCGCAAAAGCCAGGCGGAACGGTCTTGAGGTAAGTTCGGACAAGTAGGAGAGGGGGTATCTCTCTTCCCTGTCTTCACAGACCCTCGCGCTTAACTCCCATATCCAGAGCTTTCCTGGTCTTCCTAATGCTATTGGATTTTCTCTCTTTAATCAGACTCCTATGTTTTGACGTTTAATGTGGCCTTAGAGAGTTAATTCTACACTCGCCTATTCTAAGGCCCTAAAATCCTAAAACTTGTTTGTGTATTTAACTTCAAAAGAAAAAGTTCTAGTTGATTTTAATTAGCGCTTGATTTTAAGGGTTGTTCTTTAAGTCAAAGGATGGTGGAAGTGAAACTAGTGGTGTGTCTTTTGACGCAAAAAATATTAATAAAACTTAACTTTATGCTTATGCACTTTGTCATTATTTTTCGATGAAAAGTAATCTTCTACAGGGTTCAGAAGGAAATGTCTAATGAAAAAAACTTTTTCTTTTCTTTTCTATTCATTCACACTTCACACTCAAAAGTTAACAAATCTATTTTATGCCAAAAGAGATGCAAATCTATCCTAATGCAAGACTAAATGCTTGATGCAAGATTGAAAACTACTCTAACAAGAAATGAAAGTTGTTATTGTTTATCAAATTTCCTTTTTGCCACTTACAATATTTAGATGGAATCAAAGATGCTAAATTCGTCTAAATACTAAAAGCAAAACTCAAGATAACAAAAATACTTTCATTCAGTCAAAAGGAAACAAAATGAAAAGAAAATTCAAGAAATCAAAACTAAAACTTTTCAAAAAGTTCACTTGAAAGTAACAACAAAAGGGTCTTTTTGAAAATGCTCTCAACAAAAACCGACACTTCACAATTGAAACAAGCAAGAAACACTTTTTGTAAGTTGCCACCCAACAAAGAATGAAAACTCAACAAAAAACAAATGTGTTCAAAAAGGCTTTTGACAATGGAAGGCAACAAGGAAAGCTTTGGTAGCAAAGACCAAAAAAGATCAAAAAGACGCTTTCAAGAAAGTATCAAAATGATAACTTTGATGAAACAAAGAAGTAATTGGTCATAAAAATCGATTTCGTTAAGCAAACAAAAAGTCACCAATAAGCAAAGTTGAACACAAAGATTGATAACAATCTTTCTGCTCTGATCACCCAGGGCAGCCAAGATTCCAATAAAGAAATCTTGCGTGTTTAAAGCAAAAAGATGATGACACTTGCAAACAGAAAACAAGACCAAAACTCCTTATGATTAGAGAGAAATCGGAGTAAGGATGCTTGCTGTAAAACAAAGAACTGATACTGACAAAGATGACTATTTAAAATTGACTGAAAGCACCAGACACACTCCAGAGACAAAAAGGTTTATAAATCCTGAAAGTTGCAGGTATACGCGACTGTATTCAGTGCAGACTGCGTGTATACGCGACTGTTTCTGAGGAAACCTGCGTATATGCGGGTTCATTTCAGACAACAAGCGTTTATACGCTTCTGTATCTAAACAAAACAACGTGTATCTAATATTTCAGGGAAAATAAAAAATAGACTCAAGAAACTAGTAAAGCTCAGAAGTCAGAAACAGACCAGACAATAAAAATAAACCAGCAAGCTATTGACCCCTGATAGGCTTAACAAACGCCCAACTAGGAACAACAAGAGTTTTGTTCCCCAGCGGAGTCGCCAGTTCTGTTGCGGCATTTTATCCCCTAAGGCTCTTGGGTGGAACCCTAGCAGACTGAAAGTTGTCTAAATCAAGAAACATGCACACACACAGCCATTATGCTAGAAAAATCTATTTCTAAGGTGAGAAGGACGTACCTCAGGTCCTACGTTCGGGTAGTTCCTCAAGGGTCCAAACCCTTCTTCACGTCCCTTCCGTTCCTTTGCCCTGCGAAACCAACAATTCCAAAGAATGCAACAGTATATGGACAAAGATTTATATGAAAATCATCTTTATTTTATACAAGAAAGGAGTTAGTTATAAAATTTTAGACATCCATTCATACATGAAATTAAAACATGAACATCATTAACATAAAGAAAGAAGCATATCGGGAACAAGACGTGTTTCTTTATTAGACAAATAGAGTAGTACAAAAAATATCAATATCACCTGAACCACTTCTGCAGGCTCAAAGCTCAGCCTCCTTCTAGATCCGTCCCGCCTCAAGCCTCTTGTAGGTCTCCTTCCAATACTCACTCCAAGATGTCATAACTAAGGGATGAACATCCAATCACAAGGAAACAAGAGTTTCCTGTACAAAATGGGGGAAGTGCAGAAGGCACAAGGGTCTTCAGACCTGATCAGGGGGAAATCTCAGTATAATAACCTTTCTCTATATTCTCTCCTCCCTTAGGCCTTCCCTTTGGTGTCTTTTTATACCAATTCCAAAGTAGTTTTTTAGTTAGGAATTGGTTGGGGACAGTTGAGGCCACGGGCACTAATAGCTGATCAGCAGGTAAAACCCGCGATATCCACCCGAAAATAAGGAGTTTTATATTTTTTTAAGTGCTTTAATACATATACGCGGGTTGGGTATATATGAACTCGCGTACACACGCGTTTAACTCAACGCAATGTTGCATACAGGCAATAAAACACTGTTTTCTAGATTTTGGACCAGGTCTGGAAGGAGGGGTTGCCCTAGGCCATGAGTGCAGCATCACAAACCATAATAGTGAGATTTGGAGCTATAACACTTCTGTTTCAAAAATGTTGATCTTCTATGGATCCTCATCCACTTCTTCAGCAGTTACATTGTAACATTCTAGTACGTGACTCAACTGAGTAGCCCATTCAAGCTAAGTCAGGTCTAAAGGACCCTGTGGTATCCTAAAGATTGTTTCTTTCACCTCTTGTAGTGCCACATCAATACTGTCAAACCTATCCTAAAAATTGAATGTCATCATGAATCCTTCGTGTAAGATATCCCATTCACCTATCCTGTGGTGGAGCTCTGTTTCTATATACCAATTCATCAGGACAATATCCAGGGTGTGACAGAACAAGTGCACCCATTCAGGTTGGGGATTTTCTCCATAAGCTAGGTCCACTTTGCTAAATTCCCACGCAGACCATCTTGCCCATCATACTCTTCTGTCATTTGCATCTTAGGCTTTGTGAATCATGTGTTCATCATCCTCCTACATTCGCGCCAATCATCAAAGTTTCCCTTATGCATACCCCACCAACTTGCGTGCATAGTGCACAGTGCCCAGTCCAATGCCTGGAAGTGCTGATTTTCCTGTACCTCCCTTTCAAATGCATCCAAAAATATATCTATCTCATTTATGCCATCATAAGTAGGCACATTTCTTACCTCTTAGGACACACAGCGCAATGATCAAGTCATCATGTTACAATTCAGCATAGTTACTTCATGTAATCGATTCTCTGAGCATTCTAACTCTTCATCAAAGTCCAAAGTGCAAGAGCTCTCACGATCCCAGTTGATCCACCCATCCACGGTGGGATTCACGCAATTTTGATCTTGTGCCGTTATCTTATAGATACAATCCAAATTGTCATCACTCTCGTAATCGCGGATTGGTTCAGCATACCACGATCCCTCAACAAGATCTAGGGGTACTATTATGTGTAGTGATTTCTTCTCAAAGGTCATCTTCTGCTTCTTTAGATTGATTACGTTGTTCATATCAGTAGCCCAGTCAATTCCCAGGAGTGCGGGATAGGGATTTTTGTCATCCACTATCTCTTTTACTTCAAAGTCAGCCAGTGCACTCGCACCTTCAATATCCATTGTCACCCCCTACAGCTGCCCCATGGGGATGATCTTCTGCTGATTGGCTATCCTTAGCTTAATTGGAGACCACTACAGTGCGGGTCTCCCCATTCATTCCCAAGTCTACTTTGGTAGGACGTTCACATATTACCCTAGGTCCAAAATAACTTGATCCATTTCATACTCTCCTATCTGCGCGATTAGTCTCATATCTTGTCTTGTTCTTGTTTTATGCTTGCCAATATTTCATACTACATGTGGCTCACCCGACGCGGTTCTAGCACATCTATTGATAAGCTCTTGTAACCCTTTCACAACCTTACTATCGCGCAATAAATTCATACAGGTCTCCAAGAAATTTTTGAACATAGAGGGGTCCATCTCCTGCTCAGGATTATCCTTTCTTCCTGAGGTGGAGGCCCCAATGAAGCTCTTCTTAGCATCCATGAAGGTTTCATGTGTGCACTCCAATGAACTCATCTTCCTTCGTTGGAGTTTTGCGGACCCATGTACTGTCTTCTGGATGTTTTCTCTTGTTATCTCCTATCGCTATCCCACTCCTGAGCACTACATTTATGCTTGGATCTTCTTCGCGCAGCTCAAACCTCATCGCCTGTAGGTTCTAATTCAACGAAGGTGGCAGCACCCTTTTGTCACATATCCTAGCTATCAACGTAGGACAATCTTTTGTTTCATGATCAAACAATGTGCAATACTTGCACGACGAACTTGTTGGGTTAGTTCAATCACACGAATAATGTCCTTGTCCTCCTTAATTTTAGCAAATCAACTATTCTTGACCTCTGCCAGGTCCTCCTCTGCCTCAGCCTCATTCGCACCCTTGAAATCCTGTCCGCGACATCCCTGTGCTCTGGTCAAGGGACAATGTTTCTACCTGAACCCTATAGGTGGGAGCTCTATCCATCATCAACTCATAACTCCTACAATTACACTCATCATTCCCTACCAACCTACAGAAGTTGCAAAATAATTGTTGCAGTTCTTGTACAAACTTCTGTAACAAGTGACAGTTATATGTGGCATGTTTTCCTACTACCTGACAGATAGCACACTATAACGCAAGCCCCGCGCTAGGTCCTGCTTGAGCTTCTAGACTTAAAGGCATCAGTCCCCTCCTGCAATATAGGTCGCAAAGATTGGGCAGTGGTCCTTTTCATGCCCCTGACTCTTTCATTTCAAGCACCATACCTCCTCGTGCACCTCTGGTTGAACTGTCCTATCCTCCTTCAGAATTTACATCTCAAGGCATAGGTTCTTCAGCTACGCATGGATCTCCGGAACCCCCGGGTTTGGATCTTGAATTGGAGTTTCATGTAGTTTCATGGCAATCTCCAAGGCCTCTACTTGAGTTGTTATCTTCTACTGTGACAATGCAACACTTAAGTGTGACAGGAGTGAAGAAATAAACCATTCGCGATGTTTTCCGTCTATTAGGTTCGAGTTAGCTTCACAGATTGTACACTTCAACCTCTGATCAAGTTCCCAAGGTGTCTCACTTGGTTTCATCATGATTTCTTTGAACCTGTTATGAAACTAGCTCAAGAAAAGATAGAAAAGATAGATCAATGCCTTAGAATTTAGCCTCTTCGAGGGGGCAACCTCCTTTACATTACATAAATGAACAATTCTTGGATGTTCAAATGAAAAAACCTCCTTTCTATATATAGGAGTATAAGGAGTCACAATATAACCCAACCGACCTAACAATAATAATATAAAGCCACAAAATTAACAATAGAGAAATTCTATGCGGCACAGTAATAACAATATGGGGATAATAGGGGCACAACAATATTAATAAGGCGTACAACTACAATAGTAATGGAGTAATCACTAGTATTATAGGGACCCAACATACCCCTCTCCTTAAAAAAAGTGGTGTCCTCAACACTTGAGAAGTTTTGGATGCTTTTGTATAAAATTCTCATCCTCCCATGTGGAATCTTCAGCAGATAAGTTCTTCCACTTGATAAGATACTCCAAAATTGATCGATTTTGTAGCTATCAAGTTCTTGTTTCTGTCACTGCTTCTGGTTCCAATATAATTTTTTATTCCTCGTTAAGTTCTGGCAATATTGTTTGAACTGGGAGCTTGTCGCCTATAACCTTCTTTAAACAAGAAACATGGAAAATTGGGTGCAATCGAGAAGTTGCAAGAAGCTCCAATTTGTATGCCATAGTACCAATCTTTTGCAACACCCTGTATGGACCATAATACTTTGGTGATAGTTTATTATCCTTCTTAGCTTGCTTGAGGTATATTTGCTTATATGGCTGTATCCGTAGGAATAACCAATCACCTACATCAAAACTTCTTTCGTTGTGATGTTGATCTTCCTGTTGTTTCATTCTATTCTATGCCAACACGAGGTTATCCTTTTAGAGTTGGAGACTTCTTGTTGATGTTCGATGTGATGTTCTGCTGCTTGAATCTTAGAATATTCTCTTAAATATGATGTGATGGATGGTGGTTGATATCCATAAAGTGCCATAAATGGGGTCATTTTTGTTGTTGTATGGAAGGAAGTGTTATACCACCATTCAGCTAGAGGCAACCATTTGACACATTGTGTCTGTTTATCAGATACAAAGCAATGAAGATATCCTTCCAAACATTTGTTTACTATCTTAGTTTGCCCATCAGATTGAGGATGATAAGATGAGCTATGAGCTAACTGAGTAGCAAGACAAGAAAATAATTTTGTCCAAAAATTTCCAAAAATGGGATCTCTATCACTTACAATAATCTTTGGTTTCCATGTAGCTTTTGAATTGTTTCCATAAATGCACTAGAAACTGTACTGGCTTTAAATGGATGTGATAATGCACAAAAGTGTGCATACTTGGTAAGTCTGTCAACTACCACCATGATGACACTCTTTCACTCAGACTTGGGTAAACCTGTGATAAAATCCATTGAAACCTCCTCCTAACGTTGGCTTGGAATGGATAAAGGTTGTAATAGACCAGGTGTCTTAATTGTTTCAACTTTATTTTGTTGGCAAACCAAGCATTCCGCCACAAACTTTTGAATATCTTATTTAAGGCCCTCCCAAAAAAATTCCTTCTTAACCCTGTGGTAAGTTTTTAAAAATCCTGAGTGCCCTCCTAAGGGAGAAGTGTGCAATTCCATAAGAATCTTTTGTTTTCGCTGGGAATCCTTACAGAGGTATAAGCGATCTTTGTACCATAACAAATCATTTTGCTAGCTAGACGTATCAGACATACTGGAATCTTGTTGTACATTTCGAATAAGTGCCCACACTTCTTTGTCATTCTTCCATTCCTCCTTTGCTTCGTTTATCCAATTTGGTTGGATAATAGAAATGGCACACAACAATGCTTCCACATCCTCATCCTTTCTTGGAGTGCATTTGCCACCACATTTTGCTTCCCTTTTTTGTAGATGATTTCAAAGTCATAACCCAACATCTTTGTGACCCACTTTTGTTGCTCTTTAGAGGATAATCTTTGTTCTAAAAAGTATTAAAGGCTATCATGATCCGTTTTTACCTTGAAGTGTCTTCCCATTAGGTAGGGTCGCCATTTCTTAAGTGCATGGAGTATTGCCAACATTTCCTTCTCATAAATAGCTTTGTGTAAAAACTTTCCCTTGATTGGACGACTTTCAAAAGTAATAGCTCTTTCATCTTGCAATAAAACAGCACCAATTCCATTTCCTAAAGCATCACATTCCACAATAAAGGTTTTTGTGAAGTCCGGTGTAGCTAAGATAGGTGCTTAGCACATTTCCTCTTTAACATGTTCGAAGGCCTTTGTTGCTTCTGGAGTCCGTGAAAATGCATCTTTGTTCAATAGTGTTGTTAGAGGTGCTGCTATTCTCCCATAATTCTTAACAAACTTGCGATAATACCCTGTCAACCCGAGAAATCCTCGCAGATGCTTTATGGATGTGAGGATTCTCCATTCCTTAATGACTTTAATTTTGCTAGGGTCTACCTTAACTCCTTCATGAGATACAATATGACCCAGACATTCCACCTCTTGTACTCCAAAGAAACATTTGGATCTTTTTGCATATAATTGTTTTTCCTCCAATAGTTGTAGCACCCTGTCAACATGTTCAACACGATCCTTCCAAGACTTGCTGTAGATTAGTATATCATCAAAGAATACTAACACAAATTTTCTAAGAATGGTTTGAAAATTGAATTCATCAAACCTTGAAATGTTGAGGGTGCATTGGTAAGGCCAAAAGGCATGACCAAAAATTCATAATGACCCTCATGAGTTCTAAATGTTGTTTTCGGAATGTCTCCAATCTTCATTCTGATTTGATGATATCCTGAATGAAGATCCAACTTGGTGAAGTAAATTGATCCATGCAATTCATCCAGTAATTCATCAATGACAGGAATGGGAAACTTATCTTTAATAGTGAGCTTGTTGAGCTCCCTATAATCTGGACACATGCACCATAATCCATCCTTCTTGTGCACCAATACTACTGGAGCAAAGAAAGAACTTTGACTCGGTTGAATTATACTAGCCTTTAGCATTTCTGCAACCATATGTTCAATTTCCTTCTTTTGGGCATAGGGATATCTGTACGGCCTGATGTTGAGAGGAACACTTCCTAGAATCAGATGAATAGCATGATCATAATCACGAATAGGTGGGAGACCTTTGGGAGTCTCAAATACTTTGAAATGATTGTCCAAGACTATTTGGAGATCTGGAGAAATAGATGATTCCAATGCGGAAACATCTAGCGAACATAATTGCGCAATTACACCTTTTTGTTTTTTTTTTAGAAGCTTTGTCATACCATTAGAGCTTATTATCTTTTCCGGTTTCCCTGCAATACCCCTTAATACAACTTCCTTTCCTTCCATAGAAAATTTCATGAAAAGTTCTTGAAAATTAAAAGCTATTGTACCCAAGGATTGTAGCCATTGGACTCCTAATACAACATCAACACCTCTCATTGGAATGGAAAGCATTGGGCTAGTAAATACATATTCTCCCATGGATAGCTTGATATTATGGCACTTTCCAGAAAAATTTATTGTTCCTCCAATTGCAACCATCACTTGACACTCTAGTGCTGGATATAAGAAGCAATTCAATTCTTTTGCTACCTTACAATGAATAAAATTGTGGGTACTTCCTGAATCAATCAACACTATTACCTTTTTCTTCTTAATTTTTCGTTCTATCTTGATGGTTTGAGGAGTGGTAATTCCCACGAATGCATTACAAAATATGGTTGGATTCATTTGTTCTTCATCTAGGCCTTGTTCCTGGAGTATATCCTCTTCTTTTTACCTTTCTTGCTCTTTTTCTTCTTCCTCTTCACAATCTATGTAGAATAATTTCTTCTCAGCACACTTATGACCTTTAGTGTATTTGCTATCACAACTGTAACAAAGCACTTTTGCTCTTTTCTCTTCCAATTGTTGTGGTGTCAACCTTATAGGTTCTGGAAGAATAGCGGCAACAACACTTCTGTATTTATAGTTGTGAGTGGTATGCTTCCTGGTTACCATAATTTTGCTTTCCATTTTTCTTGCTAACCTGAATGCCTTCTCTAATGAATCAGGTTCCCAAAGGTGAAGATCATGTTGGATATTATCCTTTAAAGACCCTATGAACACATCAATCCTATGCTCCTCTAGAATATCTTTTACCCTTATGTTCAATTTTTGGAACTCCTCAATGTGCTCCATTATTGAACCCTTTTGTTTGAGACTTATCAATTAGCTAAAGAAAGTGTTGCTTTTTGTATCCTCATAATGTGCTATCAATTCTTCCGTAAAAATTGCCCAAGTGATAAACTGTTTGTGAGAGCAAATCCATTGATACCATACAAACTGATTTGGTTCCAAATATGAAGTTTCCATCCGGACCTTTTGTGTGTTTTGCACATTATTGAGATCGAAAAATTACTCCATCCGTAATATCCATGTTGCGGGATCCTTGCCATCAAACTTCCTCATATCGATTTTTGGAATATGGTGGGTCTTCGATCCAACATTAGAGTCTATGGAATCATGATTAAAATTTCTTTTGTTCTCATCAAGAGTTTCCTTTACTACCGTTTCACCCTTAGTGACCCTTTCTTGTAGCAACTTATTCATATTTACCTTCAATTCTTCCATGTCTGTCTTCAAATCTGTCTTCAAATCATCCATATTAGCTTCCACATCATTCATCTTAGCTTCCACGTCATTCATCTTAGCTTCTACACCTTTCTTTAAACAATCCATCTTAGGTTTTGTTCCTTTTTGTGCAAAGTGACACTTGTTGCACTTGGTCTCGTAATTTTGATATATCATGTTGCATTTATTCCTCTTCTTCATGAGTCATGCTAGAGCTTTCAGGTTGCCTACTAGGTGTTTCCATTTTCTTTCTT